>CAUYQV010072977.1:0-11899 GCA_963574575.1 Galagoides demidoff
AGAGTCTTTCTATGAGTAGAATATGAACGTTTTAACACAATAACTAAGAAAATTATGTGAAGGCTATGTTAACCAGTTTGATGGAAGTGTTTCGGATTGTTTGTGAAAACACCACACTGTACCCCAGAAGTGCATTAATGTACACAGTTACTATTCAATTAAAAACAAAAAACAAAAAAAAGAAAAGAAAAGAAAATTATAGACCAATATCACTAATGAATATTGATGCAAGACTATTCAACAAAATCCTAACAAACAGAATCCAGCAACACATCAAAAAAATTATACACCATGACCAAGTAGGTTTTATGCCAGGGTCCCAAGGGTGGTTCAACATATGTAAATCTATAAATATAATTCATCACATAAACAAATTAAAAAACAAAGACCATATGATTCTCTCAATTGATTCAGAAAAAGCTTTCGATAATATCCAGCATCCCTTCATGATCAGAACACTTGAGAAAATTGGTATAGAAGGGACATTTCTTAAACTGATAGAGGCCATCTACAGCAAACCCACAGCCAGTATTGTATTGAATGGAGTTAAACTGAAATCATTTCCACTCAGATCAGGAACCAGGCAAGGTTGCCCATTGTCTCCACTGCTCTTTAATATTGTAATGGAAGTTTTAGCCATCGCAATTAGGGAAGAAAAGGTGATCAAGGGTATCCATATAGGGTCAGAAGAGATCAACCTTTTACTCTTCGCAGATGATATGATTGTATATCTGGAAAACCCCAGGGATTCTACTGAAAAACTTTTAGAAGTGATCAAGGAATACAGCAGCATCTCAGGTTACAAAATTAATACTGATAAATCGGAAGCCTTCCTATCTACCAACAATAGTCAAGCTAAAAAACAGTCAAGGACTTTATTCCATTCACAGTAGTGTCAAAGAAGATGAAATATTTGGGAGCTTACCTAACAAAGAATGTGAAAAATCTCTATAAAGAGAACTACAAAACTCTAAGAAAAGAAATAGCTGAAAATGTCAACAAATGGAAAAACATACCATGCTCATGGCTGGGAAGAATCTATATTGTTAAAATGTCCATACTACCCAAAGCAATATATAATTTTAATGTAATCCCTATTAAAGCCCCACTGTCATACTTTAAAGATCTCGAAAAAATAATACTTCGTTTTATATGGAATCAGAAAAAAACCTCGAATAGCCAAGACATTACTCAGAAATAAAAACAAAGCAGGAGGAATCACACTACCAGACCTCAGACTATACTATATATCGATAGTTATCAAAACTGCATGGTACTGGCACAAAAACAGAGAGGTAGATACATGGAACAGAATAAAGAACCAAGAAATAAACCCAGCTACTTACTGTTATCTAATCTTTGACAAGCCAATTAAAAACATTGAGTGGGGAAAAGATTCCCTATTTAACAAATGGTGCTGGGCAAATTGGCTGGTGACCTACAGAAGATTGAAATTGGACCCAAACCTTTCACCATTAACTAAGATAGACTCTCACTGGATTAAAGATTTAAACTTAAGACATGAAACTATAAAAATACTTGAAGAAAGTGTACGGAAAACACTTGAAGAAATCAACCTGGGCAAAAATTTTATGAGGAGGACCCCTTGGGCAATTGAAGCAACATCAAAAATATACTACTGGGAGTTGATCAAACTAAAAAGCTTCTGCACAGCCAAGTACACAGTAAGTAAAGCAAGCAGATTGCTCTCAGAATGGGAGAAGATATTTTCAGGTTATGTCTCCAACAAAGGTTTAATAACCAGAACCCACAGAGAACTCAAGTGTATCAGCAAGAAAAGATCAAGTGATATCCCATCTCAGGCTGGGCAAGAGACTTGAAGAGAAACTTCTCTGAAGAAGACAGGTGCATAGCCTACAGACATGAAAAAATGCTCATCATCCTTAATCATCAGAGAAATGCAAATCAAAACTACTTTAAGATATCATCTAATTCCAGTAAGATTAGCCCACATCACAAAATTCCAAAACCAGAGATACTGGTGTAGATGTGGAGAAAAGGGAACACTTTTACACTGCTGGTGGGAATGAAAACTAATACGTCCCTTTTGGAAAGATGTTTGGAGAACACTTAGAGAACTAAAAATAGACCTGCCATTTGATCCTACAATTCCTCTACTAGGTATATTTCCAGAAGACCAAAAATCACATTACAACAAAGATATTTGTACCAGAATGTTTATTGCAGCCCAATTCATAACTGCTAAATCATGGAAGAAGCCCAAGTGCCCATAGATCCATGAATGGATCAATAAATTATGGTATATGTATAGCATGGAATATTATGCAGCCTTAAAGAAAGATGGAGACTTTACCTCCTTCATGTTTACATGGATGGAGCTGGAACATATTCTTCTTAGCAAAGTATCTCAAGAATGGAAGAAAAAGTATCCAATGTTCTCAGCCCTACTATGAAACTAATTTATAGCTTTCATATGAAAACTATATCCCAATTATAGTCCAAGAGTTTGAGGAAGGGGGAGAGGGAGGGGAGGGAAGGTGATTGGTGGGACCATGCCTGTGGTCCATTTTACAAGGATACATGTGAATCTTCCTAAATGTAAAATATAAATGTCTTAACATAATAACTAAGAAAATTCCATGAAGGCTATGTTAACCAGTTTGGTAAAAATATTTCAAATTGTATATAAAACCAGCACACTGTACCCCATGACTGCATTAATGTACATAGCTATGATTTAATAAAAAAAAAAAAAGCTAGAGAAAGGTTAAACTTGCAAAGTAGAGACATGAGAGATACAAAACATGAAATTGACCTACACAGGAAAATTACAATGTAAGATATGAAAAGTATACTAGACGGGATTAATGGCAGATTAGACAATGGAGATGAAGAAATTAGTGAATTTAAAGATGTAACAATAGAAATAAAATGCAGAGAGCAAAACAAAGAAAAAAATGAACAGAATATTAGTGAACTATGATTTAATTTCAAATGGCTGATGTGCTTGTGATTAGAGTCCCTAAGAAAGAGAAAAGAGGGGATGGGGAAAAAAGGAATGGCTAAAAGTCTTCTAAAGTTTATGAAAATTACCTATCTACAGATCAAAGAAGCACAATAAATTCAAAGAACAGGAAATCTAAAGAAAACTATACCAAATAATACATAATTGCTAAAATAGAAATACATAAATACAAAAAGCACATAATAACCAAACAGCTTAAAAGAAAAAATTTTAGAGCTGCCATAAGAAAAAAAGTTACATTAAAAAATAGAGATCACAGAAGATTTCCTTTCAAAGACTATGCAAATGAGATGATGGAGCAATATTTTTAAAGTGAAGGAAAAACAAAGGTCAATCTAAAATTCCATACTAACCAAAATAACTTTCAAAAATAAGGCAAAATAAAGACATTTCACCCATACAAAAAGCTGAAAAATTCATTACCAGCAGACCTGCATCACAGGCAAGGTTAAACAAAGAGTCAGGAAGTCAAAGGCAGAAGAAGAATGATGTCAGAAGGAAATCTGATGGACACAAAGATATTAAAAGATATTAAGGGCAGCCTAAATTATTAACATGTGGGTAAACAGAAAAGACTTAAAATGTTTTAAATCTCCTCAAAAGATCTTTAAAAAAAAAAAGAAAAAGACAACATGGAGTTTACATATATATGCAGAAGTAAAATCTATGAGAACAGTAGCATAAGAATGTCATCAGCAAAATGGCAGAACACAGACCCCAGCCCTCATGACTGACCACAAAAACAACTGGACAGATACCCACAAATGAAAATAGGAGAGCTCAAAAATCCAGTTAAGAAGATACAACAGAGGAGAGAAAAAACACCCAAGAATACCAATAGAGAATAGGTTAGAATAGTTCCCTTTTGCCCACATTATCCAATCCCCTCAGGGCAACATAGTTAAACACTGAGAGGGATCCCCTCTGTCCAGGTTTTCCCCTCAGATGGAAAAGGAGAGCAAGGTGAGCAACCAACCAGCTCCCCAGCTTGCCCAAAGACCTATTTCAGTTTCATGCCCCTCTCCAAGATCTCTGGGAAGACTGGCATAGATGAGATATTTGGAAATTACTAGAAACAAAGCAGGTGGGGGCTACCAGTATCAGCTAAATGGTGGTGCCAACACAATCACCAGTAGCCTGCTCCAAGGGGGACCATGGTAGATTTTACCTCTGAGGAAACCAATAGCCACTGCAGTCACTTTGCCTATGTGAACCCAGCTGACTAAGCCATTGCCGCTTAGTTTTCATACCCAACCAAGACTAGACCTGTTGCAGCCATCATCCCTGCAGGCATTCCAGTCCCAAAATCTAGCACGGTCTGTAATGCATGTTCACAATTAGCCCTGGATCATGCCAGAGACCTTGACTCCCAGTGCTTCACACCTACTGCTAATTCCTGAACCCACATACCTTCCCAATTGGCACTTCACATGCCACTACGCCTGGGGCAACATCATGCTCCCGAAGGCTTCCAGATCAGTAACTCATGACCTCAACCCCTGCAGGTAAAGGTCTTTCCTTACTGAAGACAATCCATAAAGTCTAGAAGAGATGACTGTTTCTTGCTTCCTCAAATGCACATATGGCCAACAAAAGAATGTAAGAAACATGAAAAATGAAAGAAGTATGACACCATGAAAAAACACAACGTATTATCAGTAACGCCCCCACCAAAGAAACAGAGATCTACATACTGCCCACAAAGAATTCAAAATAACTACTTTAAAGAAATTCAGCAAACTACAAGAGAACACACATAAACAATTTAACAGAATTTGGCAAAAAACACAAGAATAAAATGAGAAATTCAACAAAGATAAAAAATATAAAATATAATCAAAATAAATTCAGAAGCTGAATGAAGAAACAATGACTACACTAAAGAATTTGGCAAAGGGCTTCAGCAACAGATTTGATCAAGGAAGAAGAAAGATTCCTTGAACTTTAAGATGGTCTTTTGAAATTAGCCAGTTGGCTCGGCGCCTGTGGCTCAATCGGCTAAGGCACCAGCCACGTACAACTAAGGTGGTGGGTTTGAATCCCCAGCCCGGGCCCACCAAACAACAATGATGGCTGCAACCAAGAAATGGCCGGACGTTGTGGCGGGCGCCTGTGGTCCCAGCTACTTGGGAGGCAGAGGCAGGAGACTTGCTTGAGCCCAGGAGTTGGAGGTTGCTATGAGCTGTGATGCCATGGCACTCTACCCAGGGGGAGAGCTTGACACTCCATCTCAAAAAAAAAAAAAGAAAAGAAAAGAAAAAAAGAAATTACCCAGTTGGAAAAGAAAAAAAATGAAGAAAAGTGAAGAAAGTCTAGAAAACTTGTATAAGAGACACCATCAAGCAAACCAACATATGGACTGAAAGTGTCCCAAAAGGAGGAAAGAGATAGAAACTGAAAGCTTATTTAAAGAAATAAATGAAACATTCCACATCTGGGGAGCAAAATAGACATACTGACTCAAGATACCCATAGACTCCCAAATAAAAAATAGTGCAGGTGCAGTGGCTCATTCCTGTAATCCCTACACTCCAGGAGACCAGTGCAGGAAGATCTCTTGAGGTCAGGAGTTTGTGAGCAGCCTGAGCAAGAGCCCGACCCTGTCTCTACAAAAAAATAAAAAAATAAAAAATTAGCCAGGTGCAGTGCAGTAGTGTACAGCTGTATGCCCAGCCACATGGAAGGCTGAGGAAGGAGGATCATTTAAGCCCAGGAGTTTGAGGTTCTGTGAGCTATGAAATGCCACTGCACTCTAGCTGGAGTGATAAAAACAAAAAAAAGGTTAAAATAAATGAGGACTAGACTGAGACAAATTACAAATAAAATAGCCAAAGATCAAAGACAGGACTTTGAAGGCTCGGATAGAGTGGAATGATGTATTCAAAGAACTAAAAGAAAACAAATAACGAAGATACTATACACTGAAAAGCTATCCTTAAAAATGAAAAGGCGATAAAGTGTTTCCCAGACAAACAAAAGCCAAGTGAGTATGTCCCTATAATACTTATCTTATGGGAAATCCTTAAAGGAGATCCTCATGTAGAATCAAAAACAGGCCAACCAGCAATATGAAACCACATGAAAATATAAATCTCATTGGTAAAAATAAATATAGTATAGTCAAATACAGAATAAAATGACACTGTAATGGTGATACTCAAATTACCTGTGACTCTAATATAAAAACTCAGAGAACAAAAGTATGAAGAATAAGTATAACCATAAGAATTTGCCTATTGAATCACAGTAGAAAAGAAGTACACTCTGACTTTAAAAACACGAAGTTATGAGAGGGGGTAGAGTAAGTGTACAGCAGTGATTTTCAACCAGTGTGCCATGAGAAGATCTCAGGTGTGCCACAAAAATTTTAAAGATCATTAATTAATTTTTTTTTTTTTTGGCTAGGGCTGGGTTTGAACCCTCCACCTTTGGCATATGGAGCACTGCGGTGCCCTACCCTTTTGAGCTACAGGCACCATCCTAATTAAATCATTATTGAAAGAATTTCAACGCACACTAAGTATATTCTTTTTTTTACTCTTTTTTACTTTTTTAAATTTGATCAACAGAATTTAAGTGTGCCACAGAAATTTAACTATAGGTTCAAGTATGCCATGAAATAAATAAGGCTGAAAAACACTGAATTAGAGGTTTCTATGCAATTGAACCTAAGTCATTAGCAAATTAAAAGTAACAACAACAAATATAAATGAAAAACGTATAGTGGAAATAAAAAAGATAAAGAGGAAAGAATCAAATCAAACCACTACAAAAATAATTCTAAGATAAAAGAAGATAGTAAGAGATAAACAGAGGGACAGAAGAACTGCAAAACATATGGAAAACAACAAAATGTAAATAGAAGATGCTTACCTCATATTGCAATAACTACTTTAATGTAAATGAATCAAATTCTCAATCGACAGGCATAGAGGAGCTGAAGAGATGTTTTAAAAAGAACCTGCAATGTGCAGTCTACAAGATTCATTTTATATATAAAACACATATAGGTTAGTAGTAAAGGAATGGAAAAAGATATTCTTTGCAAATGATAACCAATGGAGAACAGGGTAGTGATAGTTATACTAGAGAAAATAGAAAGAAAAAAGTCACAAGAGACCAAGAGCCATTATGCAATGATTAAAAATTTCAAATCAACAGGAAGATATAATAATTATAGATTTATACATCCAGCGTCAAAGTATTTAAATATGTAAGACAAATATTAACAGATCTTAAGGGAAAAATTAACAGCAATATAGTAACACTGAGAGTTATCAATGCCCACTTTGACAAGCACAACATCCAGGCAGAAAATCAATGAGGAAACTACTGACTTGAGTGACAGTATAGAACAATGGGCCTCATAGATACACAAAGAACCTTCTATGTAACAGCAGCAGAATAAACACTCTTCTCAAGGGCACCTAGAACATTCTGCAGGATAGGTCACATGTTAGAACACAAAACAATTCTCAACAAAGTTAAGAATATTGAAATCATACCAACTATCTTCACAGGCCACAATGAAATGAAATTAGAAATCAATCACAGAAAGAAATTAGAAAAATCACTAAAGCATGGAAACTAAACAATATACTTTGAACAACCATTGGGTAAAAGATGAAATCAAAAGAAAATTGAGCTGGCTGGTAGCAAGCCTCAACAGAGGCTCCTAACCAGAGGGAGAAAAACTGGACAGAATCAGACTCTATGAAGCCAAAGGTGAGAAGCTAAGCCAAGGAAGAAGTTTGGCAAGCTGTGACTCCCAAGGAAGAGCATTCAAGAAAACAAATTACAGGTACAAAGTCTAATAATTAAGAGGATGGGAGACCCCTTGCCGAAGGGGGAGACCCACCACGGGCTCTCTGCCATGGAGCAGGGAACAAAAGACCTCTTGTTTTACCTCACTGGAGAGAGCCACTAAATACCAGGTCTTTCTCCAGGGAGGTCCCACTTGTGAACCTAGACACCACCCCACCAAGCATAAAATTGAACAAATATTTTCTCCCACAATTCCAAACTCCTAGTCCACCCTTCCGCCTTGCATCGTGGTTTAAAGTTCTGCCCCCTGCAGAGCACAAAGTGTTTACTCTATTCCTGAAGGATCTAGGCATAGTGTGGACCCCCGACTACCAGGAAGGAATCTGTGACTAGTAGGACAGAAAGGGGGTATGGGAAGAAAGGGACACTCAGTGGGAGGAGTAGTCCCCTGGTTATGACTTCGCCCAGCCAGTGGTGCTGCTGATCCTCAGTTTGGGCTGTGTCTGACGGGAGGGGGTGCAGAACCCTTGGCTCTGATGGCACCCACAGCAGAGACTGGTTGACCCATGTGGAGTGAATTCAGTAGGCAGGGCTTGCTGGGTGTGGACCGAGACCTGAGGCAAGGGCCACTTGACTCCAACTGAGCTAGCAAGCCTCCAGGAGTGGACTGAGACCTGTGAGTGGGGTCGTGGTCCCAACTGCAGCTAGGCCAGCAAGCAGAGGCTTGCTGGGTATGGACTGAGACCTGCAAGCGAAGCATGGTCCCCGGACTCCAACACAGCCAGCCAGCAGAGTCTTGCTGGGTGTGGACTGAGACCGGAGGGTGGAGGCGTGGTCCTGGGCTCCAACTGGGCCTGTGAGCAGAGACGCGGACAATAGTGTGGACTTAGTCTGACAGATGGGGCATGGATCTCTGGCTCAAATTGTGCTATTGGAGACCGTTGGCTCTCTCTCTGTTGAGCAGGGTTTGCACTGCCTGAAACAATTTCATGTGAACTTGTGTCCGGGGCTGTCCACCAGGGGAAACTCTGAGGTTAACTTTCAAAGCTCTGTAGCGGAAAAGAACTGACGTGTGTGGGCTAGGTACCACAGCTGTCTGTATCTCTTCACAGCTGAGATTTAAACCTAATATCGTGGCTTCTTAGCATTGGGTAGAGGTTGGCTGATATCAAAAAAGAGCTGCCTTATACTATTTCACTAAGTAGGTTCTCCAGCCAAAATTCTGAAAGGTGCCTTTGTTTTTTTGTTTGTTTGTTTGTTTTAGACAGAGTCTTACTTGATCACCCATGGTAGAGTGCCATGGTGTCACAGCTCACAGCAACCTCCAGCTCTTTGGCTAGGTGATTCTCTTGCCAGAGCCTCCCAAGTATCTAAGACTATAGTTGCCCACCACCATGCCTGGCTATTTTTCTGTTGTTGTCACAGTTTGGCCCGGGCCGGGTTGAACCTGCCACCCTCAGCATATGGGGCCAGCATCATACTCACTAAACCACAGGCACTGCCCTCTAAAAGGGGCCCTTGTAAGGTTGTAGAAGTTAAACCACAACTACAAGGCCTAGGGCTTTGGTAAGGGTCTGATTATCTCTACTATCTGGGACTCCCAATTCAATCTCACTCTACCAGTTCTAATAACCAAACACTGGAAAATAACCATGGTGAGGAACCAACAGAAGAACTCTGGCAACATGAATAATCATGGTAAATCACACAACCCCCCCAAAGAACAACAAAGGAGATACAACTGAAGATGCCATGCCTAAACAAATGGCTGAAATGTCAGAAAGAGAATTCAGAATATGGATGGCAAATAAGAAAAATAGAATGGAAGAAGAGTTAGAAATTGAAATCCAAAGAGTAGTTCTAAAGTTGTCTCAAGAAATTAATGAATTCAAAGACAAAGTCACAAAGATATGGGCATAATGAGAAAAGAGATAGCAGAGCTCAAGGAAATGAAAAAGTTAGTCAAGGAGCACCAAAGTACAGTAGAATGCCTCAGTAATAGAGGTGACCAGGTACAAGAAAGGACCTCTGAAACTAAAGACAAAGTTTTTGAACACTCAAAGAAGCAGACAATGGAAAGCAAAAACTGATCATTCCCTGAGAGAGTTGTGGGATCACTCCAAAAGATCAAACATTCGTCTTATAGGAATTCCCAACGGAGAAGAGGGTGGTCCTAAAAGTACAGATGCCCTACTCCAAAAGATTATGATGGAGAATTTCCCAAGCACTGCTCAGATAAAAGACAGTTTCAGAACCCCAGCAAGCCTCAACCCAAATAAAGCATCCCCTACACACATTGTGATTAACTTTGCCAAAGTAAAGATGAAAGAGAAAATTCTGTAAGCATCCACACGTTAAAAAAAAGCATCACCTACAAAGGAAGAAATATCAGAATGACTGCAGATCTTCAGTCAAAATGTTTCAAGCCAGAAGAGGATGGTCATTGACCTTCAATCTCCTAAAACAACATAACGTTGAGCCCAGGATCCTATATCCAGCTAAATCAGCTCTCCAGGATATTCTCAGACTCATCCTCCATAATGACCTGCACAATGGTCTACCATCAAAATGAACTCACTCAGAAATTTTTGCGCAAAACCCAACTTCCACAGTGGTGAAAAAATTAAAAATGTCCGCTGGACATCTGAAAAACATGACACCCAAAACACAATCAGGCTTATCAATTCTCTCAATTAATGTGAATGGTATAAATTTTCTTCTAAGGAGACAGAGACTGGCTGGCTAGATACATAAACACAGACCAGATATCTGCTGCATGCAAGAATCTCATCTTACCTTAAAGGATAAAAATAGACACAGGGTGAAGGGATGGACATCTATAATACAGGCATATGGAAACCAGAAAAAAGCAGGGTTGCAATTTTATTTGCAGATACAATTGGCTGTACACCAACAAAGATAAAGAAAGGTAAGAATGGTCACTACATATTTGTCAAGGAAAATAACCAATACAAAAAGATTTCGATAATTAACATTTATGTGCCTTACCAGAATGCTCCTCAATTTATAAAGCAAACCCTAATGAATAGGAACAACCTGATATCTTCCTGCACTATAATAGTGGGAGATTTTAACACCCCTTTGACAGTTTTAGATAGATGCTCCAAAAAGAAAGTAAACAAAAAAATATTAGACTTAAACCTGACCCTAGAACAAATGGACTTAACAGACCTCTATAGAACATTTCATCCTAATAAAACTGAATATACATTCTTCTCATTAGCCCACTTGTCATCATCCAAAATTGATCATAGCCTAGGACACAAGTCTAACCTCAACAAATTTAAAAGAATAGAAATTATTCCTTGTATCTCAGACCAACATGGAATAAAAGGTGAACTCAAGAGCAACAGGAGTCATCATACTCAAAGTCATGGAAACTAAATAAGAATAGGCTGAATGATACGTGAGACAAAGACAAGATTAAGAAGGAAATCACCAAATTTATGGAATAAAATGATAATGAAGACAAAAATTATCAAAACCTGAGGGATACTGTAAAGGCAGTCCTAAGAGGAAATTGATACCCTTGGAAGCCATCATGCAGAAAACACAAAGAGATGAAGCCAAGAACTTAATGGATCATCTGAAGCAACTGGACAAGGAAGAACAACCTCAAACCCAACAGAAGAAAAATAACCAAAATTAGGGCAGAATTAAAAGAAGTTCAAAACAAAATAATCATTCAGAAGATCAATGAAACAAAAAGTTGTTTTTTAGAAAAGATTAATAAATTTGATAAACTTTTCGCCAACCTAACCAGAAAAAGAAAAGTAAAATCTCTAATATCATCTATCAGAAACAATAAAGGGGAAATAACAACAGAAACCTCAGATATTAAAAAAATCCTCAATGATTACTACAAAAAACTCTATTCCCAGAAATATGAAAATCTGAAGGAAATAGACCAATACCTGGAAACTCACCACCTTCCTAGACTCAAGTCAGAAAGAACTGACCTATAGCAATCACTGAAATAGCATCAGCAATACAAAATCTCCCAAAAAAGAAAAGTCCGGGACCAGATGGCTTCACATCAGAATTCTACCAAACCTTTAAAGAGGAACTAGTACCTGTGTTATGCAACCTTTTTGAAGGCATAGAAAA
>CAUYQV010072979.1:0-33137 GCA_963574575.1 Galagoides demidoff
GGATTGGAGGGACCATTTTTGAGGTTTATCTTACAGGGGAACAAGTGAAACTCTCTAAGAGTAGAATCAGAACGTTTTAAAACAATAACTGAGAAAATGACATGAAGGCTGTGTTGATCAGTTTGATGGAAGTATTTTGGATTGCATGTGAAAACCCCACACTGTACCCTAGAAGTGCATTAATGTACATAGTTACCATTCAATTAAAAAAAAAGGGTTAAAAAAAAAAAAAAAGAACCAGCACCTCATGGAAAAATAATGTTAAAAGCCACAGCAGAATTCTTGTCAGATGTTGTGTACAATGTAGAAGAAGATAGAAAGAGAGATTTAACATACTGAGAAAAGAAAACTGTAAACATGATTCTATACATAGTGAATATGCTTTCAAAAATGAAGGTAAAATAAAGTTTTTTTAATAAAAAAAGAAAAAAAAGAAAAGTGTAAAGAGAAGAAAAGAAAAAATAATGATCAAAATAGAAAAAAATAAAATACAAAAAACAAGGAAACAAGCTGTGGTCAGTTACTCAGGTCACTAAACACCAGCTTCCTGAGAAAAGAGGACTGAAATCCATACCTACCCAAGAGCTTATACAGGCACTTAGAATTTCCCAACAATGGAGAATTGTTGGAGGAAAATTAGGAGGTCATAGTATGACACAGACCTATCACAGCTAGGAATAATTCACAGTACTTTTCTCACTTTTTAGTCTCAAGAATCTTTAACACTTAAAAAAAAATTACTGAAATGCTCTTAGTTTATGTGGGTTGTATGTTACAGATATTGATAGTTACTGTATTAGAAATTAAAATAAGTAGGATATTCAGCAGCATTTTCAGGTCTAGTTTAAAGATCTATAATACATGTTGGATTTCAAAGAGTTTATCATGCTTAGAATATTCAATCCCTTTTTCTCTAAACTCTGAAGGATTGGTCTCAAAATGATGCTACAACATAACTTACATTATGTAAGAAACAATGAGATCCATTATTAACATCTAAAGAGCTGAAAAGATACTGTTCTCAGTAATATTATCATTAGATTTCTCATCAGAAAACTTTGAGGCCAGAAGATACTGGGGTGATATATGAATGCATAATGTGAAATGTAATCTCCATGATAACAAAGAAAATAGCTATAGAATATATACAAATGGAAATAAAAAGGGAATTAAAATGGTTCACTACAAAAAAACTCAGCTAAATACAAAAGAAGATTGTTTCATTAAAAAGGCCATATATGTAAAATATATACCCTCCTCAAGTACAAGAGGAGCCAATAAACCCAGGAGTTCAGAGATAAATCCAGTTTGTCAGTAGGAGGTGATTTACTGGGGAAATAATGGACAGAAGAATAGTCTTGGGCAGCCTCAACAGATAGATCTCTGTGCTGTTACCCTCAGACCCAGGGCTTATATACTATAGGAAAAAGGTGTGCATGCTCTGTAAACTTCCAGGAGATGACAAAAATATAGTGTGCCTCATAACCTGTAATTTGTGTGATGACATCAATAATGTTCTGACCTAAGGGCAGGATTTATAGTAAATAACAGCCACAATAGATAAATTGAAAAATCTTAGAGACATTCCCAGATCTGGGGTTGATCAGAAGATAACATGACATATTAGCATTCAAAATGAAGTTATGTTAGCCTCCACAAAGATGGTAATGTAGGAAATGAGGAAGAAATATTCTTTATGACAAATATCAAAGTGACAAAAGTATGTCCTTCCTTTTTAGTAATTACCTAAAATGTAAATGGATTAAACTTTACAGTTTAAAGACAGAGATTGGCAAAATGGATTTTAAAAAAATCCACAAGGATACATTTATACATGATCTACAGAAGACCCACTTTAGATCCAAAGACATGAATAGACTGCAAGTAGAAAGATGGAAAAAGATATATTATGCAAATGGTAACCAAAAGAAAACATTGTGGCTAAAATACATTTTAACTCAAAGTCTTATGTCAAAAAAGGGTAGAAGAGATAATAAAACACTATATAATATATATGTATATATGAAAGGTTCAATACATCAAGAAGATACTACTATTATAAACATTTGTATACCTAACAACAAACCATCAAAATATATAAAGCAAAAATTGAAGGGATAAATAGACAGTTCTACAATAATAGTTGGAGGCTTTAATATCCAATTATTGATAATGAATAGAACAACCAGACAGATGATAAATAAGGACAAAGTTAAGGATAAACAGAGGACCTAACACAATAAACCAATTCGATCTAACAGACATATACAGAATACTACCCAAGAACATGCATACATTTTTTTCCCAAGTACACATGGGACATTGTCTAGGATGTACCGTATGCTAGGTTACACATTAAGAGTCAGTAGATTTTACAAGGTAGAGATCATATGAGGAATCTACTCTGACCACAACAGGATGAAGTTAGAAATCAATAATGAAAGTAAAACTGGAAAATTCACAAATCTGTGGAAATTACACAGCACACTCAAACAACAATAACACATGAAAAGATACTCAACATCACTCTTCATTAGAAAAATGCAAATCAAAAACCACAATGAGCTACCACTTAACACACATTAGGATGTTAATTATTAAAATATTGAAAAATAAATAATACTTGTTAGCTGGGGTGTGGAGAAATTAGAATCTTTGTGCATTGCTGGTAGGAATGTAAAATGGTGCAGTTACTGTGGAAAACATGATGGTGATTCCTCAGAAAATTAAAAATAGAATTATCATATGATCCAACAGTTCGACATCTAAATATATGCCCAAAGGAATTCAAATC
This sequence comes from Galagoides demidoff, assembly GCA_963574575.1. Taxonomy (NCBI): domain Eukaryota; kingdom Metazoa; phylum Chordata; class Mammalia; order Primates; family Galagidae; genus Galagoides; species Galagoides demidoff. Next base: position 2,795 of record CAUYQV010072979.1, read on the forward strand.
AGGGAAAGATATTTGTACACCTGTTTCAAAAAACCCAAAGATGTAAGCAACCTAAAAGCCCACTGACATGAATAGATAAGTGAAATGTGGTATATCCATACAATGGAATATATTAAAGTCATCGTTTAAAAAAAGAAGGAAATTCTGATGCACATTATAGCATAGATGAACCTTTCATTATGCTAAGTGAAATAAGTTAGTCACTAAAGGACAAATAACGTATATTCCATTTACATGAGATATGTAGAGTTGCCAAATTCATAGATATACGAAGGGAAAACAAGAGTTATTATTTGATGGGTACAGAGTTTTAACTGTGCAAGAAGAAAATGTTCTGTGGATGGAAGGTTGTGCTGAGTAACACAAATGTACTTAAAGTCACTGAACTTAAAAATAGTAGACTTAAAAATAGTTAAGATAAATTTAAACTTAAAAATAGTTAAGATAAATTTACCATAAATTATGTTACATATATTTTACCACAATTTTTAAAATTAATTTCTTAAAATTTCAAATTAATGTGAGGGAACAAATTTTTAGGTTACATTGTTCCCACTTCCAAGGTAAATTTCAAGTTGTAGAAGAGCCCCTCACCCAGGGGCTCAATCCAAACAATGCATCTCCTAGATTCATTGTAATTAACTTTGCCAAAGTTAATATGGAGGAGAAAATCCTGCAAGCAGCCAGGCATAAGAAAAGCATTACCTACAAAGGTAAAAATATCAGGATGACTACAGATCTTTCAGTTGAAACTTTTCATGCCAGAAGAGGATGGTCATTGACTTTTAATCTTCTAAAACAAAACAACTTTCAACCCAAGAACCTGTATACCACTTATCTGAGTTTCATTTGTGATGAAGAAATCAAATACTTTACTCACATCCATATGTTAAGGAAATTTGCCATAACTAGACCAGCACTCCAGTAAATACTCAGACCCATTTTTCATAATGACCAGCACAATGGTCCACTACAAAAGTAAACTCACCCAGAATTTAAAGAACAAAACCTAGCTTCCACAGTGGTGAAAGGAATAAAAATATGCACTGGACCTCTGAAAAACAAGGTGACAAAAACTCCACCACACTTATCAACTCTCTCAATTAATGTAAATGGCTTAAATTCTTCTCTAAAGAGGCACATGCTGGCTGACTGGATTCAAAAATTCAGGCCAAGTATCTGTTGCCTTTGAAAGATATACCTTACCTCAAAGGATAAAACAAGACTCAAAATGAGGGGATAGAAAACAGTAATCCAGGCATCAGAAAAAAGAAGGGGTTTCAATCTTGTTTGCACATACAATTGGATTTAAACCAACAAAATTAAGGAAAGGCAAGGATGGATGCTACATATTTGTCAGGGGAAGCACACAACATGAAGAGATTTCAAAAATTAACATTCATGCACCCTACATGAATGCTCCTTGATTTATAAAACAAACTCTAACAGATCTGAACAATATGATATCTTCTTGCACTATAATAGTTGGAGATTTTAATACCCTTTTGGCAGTCCTGGATACATCCTCCAAGAAGAAACTAAATAAAGTAATAATGGATGTGACTTGGCCTTAGAACAGATAGACTTAACAAACATATGCAAAACATTTCATTCTCACAAAACTGAGCCCATTGATTGTTCTCCAAAACTGATCATTTCTTAGGACATAAATTATGATACATTCAAAAGAATAGAAATTATTCTTTGTATCTTCTTGGACTGTCATGGGATTAAAACAAATTTTTAAAAATCTTTTATAATTTTTTCCTATCAATAGCTTGTATTTATTGAGTGCTTTCTATGTGCCAGCTGGGTGCTCTTTCAAACACCTAGCTGGCATAAGAAAGTAATATATACAAAGATTACATTCAAAGTAATCTCTGCTATTTTACTTAATTTTCATAAATGTCTTATGAGATGGGTGTTATTGCTATCCCTATTTTTCAAAGTAAGAAAACTAAGAAAAACTAAGTACTTTATCCAAGGTAAGAGCTTATTAATGGTGGATCTGAGATTTGAACCCAAGCAGTATGATTCCAAATTCCTCACTCCTAGCCATTATTCTATAATACTTCTAAAATTAACGAGCAGTTAGTACTTTATGATTACTAATTATTAAATTATTTTTAATTTAGTTGTCATTTCATAATCATAGATCAGTAGCTTTGCAGCCCTATCTTTCCTCAGAACCCCCTTATGCAGAATTATAGCCATATGAGAGCCAGTTAATCTCCCAAATGGTGAGTCTCAGACTCATGCACTCAGAGGGTCTGCTAAGATTGCCTTCCATGACATCTCAAAAGCCCAATTTGTTTAAATGCCAACTCTACTACTTATTTACTTGCTGTGTGGTCCTAGACAAATGATCTGACTTCTCTGTGCTTCTGTTTTTCTATGTAAAAAATAATATCTTTCTTACACAGCTGTTAGGAATGGGAATCAACTGTCCTTAGGCTTATGAACAGAAATGAGATTATACCAATTTTAATCTGCCCTTTTCACTGTTTAGGGAACCCAACAGTTCATCAGACAACATATGGTCTGAATTCATTTTGGACTCAGCATGGGGCTGAATATGTCAATAGGAGATGTGCACATACAAAGGCAAAACCAGAGAGTCTACAAAGCCATATACAGTATGTGCTAAGTAGATAGCAGCTATTTTTTTTTTTTTTTTTGGTTTTAAATGGCACATCAAGTCAAAGTGTCTTCATTAACATCAACATTAACAACCTTGCAGTTTGGATCTCACTTTATGACTAGTCCTTCCCTGTCTCAAAAGAAAAACCTCCCAGAATAGTCTTTGAATTGTAGCATGCATATTGTGGGGAAAATGGAAGACTTTCCAAGGCTTAGGACATCTAAGCATTTTAAGGGAATCTATTTCCTGATCCCCACTTTCCCTAATTACCCATTCCTAAAATGGATCTATGTAAAATGTGTCTCAGAGGAGGTGATTCTTCAAACCATCTTATTTCTACCTTCTTTGATGCAGTGTTTCCAAGAGACACAAATCTCCCAGGTGCCTAAGAGGCCATTTAAGGAAGAACTGAGAGGGGGTGGGGGCAGGGTAGAATTCATCTTATTTTCTAACACAACTGAAGAAGTATTTTATCCTATATGCTAATAAAGCATTAGAGATAATTTTTAATGTTAAATTATTACTGAACCATGTAATTTCTTTGTATGTAATTCAGAAAGAGTTCAAAGAATTGAAGGGAATTTGCAACTTCTTTCATTTCTGTCCTTTCACATGATCAATGTTTGGGACTCTTTACTTGTATAAAGAGAAAAATTGGAATAGAATTAATGCTGAACTATGTCTGATTCTTACATAGGATCATTCATAATATCTACGCATATAATTTCTTAGAAGATCTTCCATTAAAGAAACCATTTTGAATTAAAATTAATTTTATCTATTTAAAATTATCAAAGTGTATACTAATTATTTTGATCAATGAGAATGAGAATGCAATACAGAAAAGAAAAAATAGTTTGATAATTGAGCTTCATGGTAGCTAGAACATTAACATTTTAAAATTTTAATTTGCATATATTTGGTAGAGAACTAGGATGCAAAGATCAACAAAAGATTTTTAAGATTGGAATCAGAATACACATTGGCAGGTGGGGAATGAAATGAAAACAGATATTCAAAGAGAAAAGGGAACAATGGAAAATTTCCAACTATTGATGAATAATTTTGTCATGTATCCATGAATGCAGATATTGGTTATTATAAAATTACTATGATTGTACTGAGATCATTCAAAAGATTTAACAGTTTTATTCTATAATATCAACTTTTACAATATGTTGAAAATTCTTCCTAACTACTTAAACTTATACGAAAAACTTTAGATGTCAACTCAAAAATATGTGAGAAGTAATTTTATAAAACATTTTTATATGATTTATATGTTTTATATAAAAACAATTTTATAAAACATATTTTTACAAAAGACAATTTAAGGGGTACATAAGTAAAAAGTCTGAATGTTACTGATCTAGAGTCATTCTTGATCCAGCAAATGGCCTAGCAGAGACGGCCTGCCCTTCCAGGGCTGGGACTTGAATTTAGTTCATCTCTACTCAGGGGCCCCAGTCAAAGACATGCTCTTGGTAGCCTGATGGGCCCTCTCACAGTGCACAGGATTTGTGTGTGAGTGTGTACTGAGAGGCATATGCTGAATGTGTGAGTTCAAGTGTGCCTGTGTGTACTGGTGTATGCATGTGAGTGTGCTGGTCTGTGTGTGATATGGGATATGCTTGTGAGTGTGCTGGTCTATGTGTGTTAGGGATAAGCTTGTGTGTCTGTGTTGGGATGTGTATCTGTGTGCGAATGTGTGTGTTGGGGTATATGCAGCTGTGTGTGTGTTGGTCTGCATAAAGAGTAGTGGGCAGGGCTGTAAGGGGTGTGAACAAGTCTTCATCTCACTTCTACTGGTGCATCCTCACCTCTCACTTTCAGATGGGGACAAGTCCAGGCTAACACCTTACTCCACAGGGCCATCTCTGCTTGTCAGGTTTGAGCCTGTGGGAAGGAAAGATAAAAAAATCAATTTGAGAATTTGTTTCAGGACCAGTTAACTACTGTTTAGGAGAATTGTGGCTTCCTTATGGTAATGGTAGGGAAGTATAAAATACCATGTGAAGAAATAGTTATAAAAAATGGAGCTGTCTTTAATCCACTTTGATTTAATATTCCCTCTTGCAAATATATGCATACCATTTAACCATGTTGAAGGTTATCACACACTTGAATTTCATGTTGACTTCACACCACTGAAGCCCTGGCAGGGAAATTGAGTCTTTAAATCTTCTTTTGAATTAATTGCATTGAGTGGCATTTCTTGTATTAATATAAGAGGAGAGAAGGAACCCCCACACCAAGACCTTAAAAATCCTTTGTGTCTGTTTGCAACAAGTAGGAGGCTGTTGAAATTGTGTGTTGGATGCCACAGCAAATTTTATTCTGCACATACAAATCCTGTCACTGGGGTATGAGTAGAGACATTTTTTTCCTATAGACTATGGGGAACACAAACCAAGGCCACTAGCTTGGTGTCACCTTCATTATTCTTTTTTTTTTTTTCTCTCTTAACAATTGTTTTTGTTAAATCATAATTATGTACATTAATGCATTTATGGGGATAATGTGCTGATTTTATATACAATTTGGAATGCTTATATCAAGTATATAAGCATTCAATGGTTAACATAACCTTCACCTCACTTACTTAATTATTGTGTTAAGACATTTATACTCTACTCTTATAGATTTGACATGTACCCTTGCAATATGCACTCTCCTTCTGGCCTCCTCCCTCCTTTTCCCTCACCTTCTTCTTCCCTCATTCATCCTTGGATTTAGTTGTGTTTTATTGTTCATATGAAAGTGTGGGTGATTACATATTGGTTTCATAATAGTACTGAGTAAATTAGATACTTTTTCTTCCTTTCTTGAGATACTTTACTAAAAAGAATATGTTCTGGCTCCATCCAGGTAAACATAAAAGAGGTAAAGTCTCCATATTTTTAAAGACTGCATAATATTCCATACTATACATATACCACAACTCATTAATCCATTAATAAATGGATTAATGGGCACTTGGGCTTTTTCCATGACTTAAAAATTACAAATTGGGCTGCAACAAACATTCCAGCATAAATGTGTTTGCTGTAAAAATTTTTTTTTTGTCTTCTGGATATATACCTAGTAGAGGGATTGTGGGATCGAATGGCAGGTCTACTTTTAGTTCCCTTAATGGCAGGACTACTTTTAGTTCCCTAAGTGTTCTCCAAACTTCTTTCCAAAAGGAACACATTAGCTTGCATTCTGACCAGCAGTGCAGAAGTATTCCCTTCTCTCCACATCCATGCCAACATCTGTAGTTTTGGGATTTTGTTATGTGGGCTACTCTTACTGGAGTTAGATGATATCTCAAAGTAGTTTTGATTTGCATTTCTCTGATAATTAAAGATGATGAGCATTTTTTCATGTATCTGTAGGTCATGTGCCTGTCTTCTTCAGAGAAGCTTCTGTTCAAGTCTCTTGCCCACAATGAAATGGGATCACTAGTTATTTTCTTATTAATTAGTTTGAGTTCTCTATGGATTCTAGTTATCAAACCTTTGTTAGAAACATAATGTGAAAATATCTTCTCCCATTCTGAGGGCTATCTGCTTGCTTTACTTACAATGCTCTTGGCTATGCAGAAGCTTTTTAGTTTGATCAGATTCCAGTAATATATTTTTGGTGTTGCTTCAATTGCCAGAGGGGTCCTCCTCATAAAATATTTTCCCAGGCCAATATCTTCAAGCATATTCTCTGCACTCTCTTCTAGTATTTTTATAGTTTCATGTCTTAAGTTTAAATCTTTTATCCAATGAGAATAGATTTTTATTAGTGTTGAAAGATGAGGGTCCAGTTTCAGTCTTCTATAGCTAGTTCTCCTAGTACCATTTGTTAAACAGGGAATCGTTTCCCCAATGAATGTTTTTGATAGGTTTATCAAAGATCAAATGATATTAAGTGTCTGGGTTCATCTCTTCGTTCTCAGTTCTGTTCCATATATCTACCTTTCTATTTTTATGCCAGTACCATGCTGTTTATAGATTTATAGTATAGCCTGAAGTCTGGTAGGGTTATTCCTCCTGATTTGTTTTTATTTCTGAGTAATGTCTTGGCTCTTAGAGGTATTTTTTCTTATTCCATGTTAAATGAAGTACTATTTTTTCCAAATGTTTAAAATATGAGAGTGGTGCTTTAATAGGGATTGCATTAAATTTGTATTTTTCTTTGGGCAGTATGAACATTTTAACAATGTTGATTCTTCCCAGCCATGAGCATGGTATGTTTTTCCATTTGTTAACATCTTCAGCTATTTCTTTTTTCTTCTTTCTTTTTTTTTTTTTTTTTTTTTTTTGCAGTTTTTGGCCAGGGCTGGGTTTGAACTCACCACCTCTGTCATATGGGGCCAGCATATCTCCTTTGAGCCACAGGTGCCACCCTGCATCTTCAGCTATTTCTTCTCTCAGAGTTTCATAGTTCTCTTTATAGAGATCTTTCACATCTTTTGTTAGCTAAATTCCCAAAATCTTCTTTGGCACTACTGTAAAAGGAATGGAGTCCTTGACTATTTTTTTAGCTTGACTATTTTTTTAGCTTGACTATTGTTGGTACCTATAAAAGCTACTGATTTTGTATCCCAAGACACTGCTGTATACATTGATCACATCTAAGAGTTTTGTAGTTGGGTCCCTGGGGTTTTCCAGGTATATAATCATATCATCTGCAAAGAGTCAGAGTTTGATCTCCTCTGACCCCATTTGTATACCCTTGATCACCTTCTCTTGCCTGATTACTATGGTTAAGACTTCCATTACTATGTTGAATAACAGTGGAAATAATAGGCATCCACGTCTAGTTTCAGAATCTGAGTGAAAATGTTTTCAATTTTATTCCATTCAAAATTATATTGGCTGTGGACTTACTGTAGATGGTCTTTATCAGTTTAAGAAATGCACCATCTAAGCCTATTTTCTTAAGTGTTCTGATCAAGAATGGATACTGGATATTATCAAAAGCTTTTTCTGCATCAACTGAGAGAATCATACAGCCTTTGTTTATTATTTTGTTTATGTGATGTATTATATTTATAGATTTATGTATGTTGAACCAACCTTGAGACCCTTGGGATAAAACCAACTTGGTTATTGTATATAATTTGTTTGCTGAATTCTATTTGCAAGGATCTTATTGAATATTTTGCATCTATATTCATTAATGATATTGGTCTATAATTTTCTTTCATTGTTGGGTCTTTTCCTGGTTTGGGGATCAGGGTGATATTTGCTTCATAGAATGTGTTGGGAGGTATTCCTTCTTTTTCTATGTTTTGGAAAAGGTTATATAATATAGGTACTAGACCCTCTTCAAAAGCTGGTAGAATTCTGATGTGATGCCATCTGGTCCTGAACTTTTCTTTTTGTGGGGTATTTCGTATAGTTGATGTTATTTCAGTGCTTGATATAGGTCTTTTCAACATTTCCAATTCTTTTTGGCTGAGTCTAGGAAGGTGGTGTGCTACCAGGTATTGGTCTATATCCTCCAGATTTTCATATTTCTGAGAATAGAGGTTTTTGTAGTATTCATTAAGGATTTTTTTAATTTCTGAGGTGTCTGCTGTTATTTCTCCTTTATCATTTCTGATCGATGATATTAGGGATTTTACTTTTCTGTTTCTAGTTAGGTTACCAAAGGTTTATCAATTTTGTTAATCTTTAAAAAAAAAAACAACTTTTTGTTTTGTTGATCTTCCGAATGGTTCATTTTCAATTTCACTTAATTCTGTTCTGCTGGGTTTTGAATTGGAATGTTCTTTCTTTTTCAGTTGTTTGAGATGTCCCACTAAGTTGTTGACTTCATCTCTTTCCATTCTTTTGAGGAAGGCTTGTGACATTATAAATTTCCCTCTTATGACTGCCTTTGCAGTATCCCACAGGTTTTGATAATTCATGTCTTCATCCATATGTTTATCGTTTTGTTTCAAAAATTTGGTGATTTCCTTCTTAATCTCATCTATGACCCATGCATCATTCAGCATAGGGTTATTTAGTTTCCATGACTTAAGTATGAAGATTCCTGTTGTTGCTGAGTTCAACTTTTATTCCATGATAGCCCAAGAAAACACAAGGAATAACTTCTATTCTTTTAAATTTGCTGAGGTAAGACTTGTGACCTAAGATGCGATCAATTTTGGAGGATGTTCCATGGGCTGATGAGAAGAATGTGTATTCAGTTGTATGAGGATGAAATGTTCTGTAATTGTCTGTGAAATCCATTTGTTGTGGGTTCAAGTCCAATAATCCTTTGTTTAGTTTATTCTTGGAAGATCTACCGAACACTGCCAAAGTGGTGTTAAAATCTTTGCCTATTATAGTGCAAGAAGATATCAAATTCTTCATGTCTGTTAGGGTTTCCTTTATAAATTGAGGAGGATTCTGGTTGGGCACATAAATGTTAATATTGAAATCTCTTTATGTTGAGTGTTTCCCTTGACAATTATGAAGTGACCATCCTTATCTTTCCTTACCTTTGTTGGTGTAAAGCGTATTGTATCTGTGAATAAAATTATAGCCTCTGCTTTTTTTCTGATTTCCATTTGCCTGAATTATAGATGTCCATCCCTTCACTCTCAGTCTATTTTTATCCTTTAATGTAAAATGAGACTCTTCTATGTAACAGAGATCTGACCTGAGTTTTTTAATCCAGTCAACCAACCTGTGTCTATTTGGAGGACAATTTAAGCCATTCACATTAATTGAGAGAATTGATAATCATGGTAGTATTTTGGGTGTCATGTTTTTAATTCTTTCACCACTGTGAAAGTTGGGTTTTGTTCAAAAATTTGTGGGTGGGTTTACTTTGGTAGTAGAGCATCATGCTAGTCATTGTGGAGGATGGATCTGAGAATATCCTGGAGAATTGGTTTAATTATGGCATATCTCTTCAACATGTGTAAGTCAGTAAAGTATTTGATTTCTCCATTACAAATGAAACTTAGTTTAGCTGGCTATAGGATCCTGGGCTAAAAGTTGTTTTGTTTTAGGAGATTGAAGGTCATTGACCATCCTCTTCTATCTTGAAAAATTTCAGTTGTGAGATTTGCAGTCATTCTAATATTCTTCCCCTTGTAGGTTATACTTTTCTTACCTCTGGCTGCTTGCAGAATTTCTCCTTAACTTTGGCAAAATTAATTACAATGTGTCTAGGAGATGATTTACTTGGATTGAGTCATGCTGGGATTCTGAAACTGTCTGCTATCTGAATTCCTATAACTCTTGCTATGCTTGGGAAATTCTCCTTCATTATATCTTTGAGTAGAGCATCAGAGCCCTTAGGACCATCCTCTTCTTCAGGAATTCCTATAAAGTAAATGTTTGCTCTTTTGGAGTGTTTCACAATTCTCTCAGGGAGTGATCCATTTTTGCTCTCCATTTCTCTTCCTCTTTGAGCATTTGGGAGCATTCAAAAGCTTTATCTTCAACATCAGAGATCCTTTCTTCTGCCTGATCCTTTCTATTATTGAGGGATTCTACTATATTTTTCAATTCTTTGAGGTCTGTAATTTCTTTCCTCATTGTATCTAAATCCTTGGAGATTTTGTCTTTGAATTCATTGATTGTTTTTAGACAACTTTTGAACTACTCCTTGAATTTCTAATTCCAACTTTACTTCCATTCTAGTAATCTTACTTGCCATCCATATTCTGAACTCTATGTCTGAAATTTCAGCCATTTATTTATAAATGGCATTTTCTGTGTGTCTCCTTTGTTATTCCTTGGGGGAGCTGATCTACTCTGATTATTCGTGTTTTTAGAATTTTTCTTCTAGTTCCACACCATGATTTTTTTTTTTTTTTTGACAGTTTGGCTAGAGAAGCTGGGAAGGTGAAATTGGATTTAGGGCTCTCAGGGTTATAGTTAACCAGCCATTAAGCTGAGACTGATGACTGTGGCTTTTCCCCTACAGATTTACAAAGGTACCTTTCAGTCCTGCAGCCTGAGATTCTGGATCTCTCTGGACCTGCTTGGAGTGATGGGGCTAGGTGGCTCTGTCTTGTATTCAGCCAGTCTCTATCCAATCCTAGTGAATCAGTGGCTTTGGGATGAAATCCCAGCTGGGGAGAGATACAAGCAACCAAGACACCCTGCCCTCCATGGGCAACAGCTGGAAGAGGAGAATCAGTCCCTCCCACTAGAACACAACCAGGGCTCAACCATGAAGGGTCCCCAGGAAGCTGGCCCAGGTAAAGAATTCCAAACCAGTTGTCCCAGACAGCACAATTGCTATTCAAGTGGAAGAGTACAAAAGGTCTCCAGTAACCAGACAGCAGGAGTCCACTTGCAGCTCAAATATGACTCACTCTGGAGCTCGGTGGAGTCAGCAAAAGAGTTAGTCCAGGGAGATTGGCGCCTCCTTCCCCATCTTGCACCTCTGCCACACCCCGTCACTGGTAACCCCCATGGGGCTGTGGCTCAGTTCTCCCCAATGAGTAAATGCACCAGGAATTAGCACCTGTCAAATTCAAAGGGGAATCAATGCCTCCTCGGCCAGGCTGCCACACTCTGCCACCAGTAGGCAGAGGGGAGCTTAAACCTGACTCCCTCCGGTACTCATTGGAAACTTGGAGTATTCCACCTGAATCTGTTCCAAGCCAAGGGTTAACATTGCAGTACCTGGACCTCAGCCACACTCCTCCTCTGGTACCCCCTGCAGGATGATGTCTGGCAGCCTCCAGCAGTTCACAGAATTGGGGAGGTGTCGCTCCCAAATTTGATCCCAGCAGGAGTGCCTGCTATAGACCCTGTAGACGAGGGTGCTTCCATGGTTGGGGATGCCTCTGTGGCCAGAGGTGCTGCCACGGTTGGAGGTGCCACCACCTCAGGTCCCTGAGCTATGAACTTTTGCCATGCTGGGCCAATCCCCCACCCCTTGCATCTCTCCACTTCTATTTGAGTCACAGTTTTAGCACAGCTGCACCATGGCCCATGAAATACCCAGCCTTAAAGGAACTGGCAGACACTCTGGGCTCGGCAGGGGGTAGGCTTCCAGACTGCCAGGAGGGGGCAGGGAAGGACTGGGAGTTCAGAAAGGCAGGAAAAATATATGTTCAACTTTTATTCCAGACAAGAGAATGTCCTGGCTCACAACGGGATCTCTCTAGAGAAGGAGACTTGGCCTTCAGCAGCTCTCTCCCATGTGGTGAAACAAGGGGTCTTCTGTTCACTACTCACTTATAGAGAGCACACAGCAAGCCACTCTCTTGGGGGAGGGAACAGAGCCTTGTCCTCTTTGGGATGGGTTTTGTACCTGAAGTTTGCTTCCTTGGAGTTGTAGCTTGCTTCAGCAGGGATGATGGGCACTTAACAATCTTCTCTCTCAGCTCAGCTCTTGACCTTCAGCTTTATTGAGTTCATTCTGGCCATTACATCTCCCTCTGGATGGGAGCTTCTGTTGAAAGCTGGCTCCAGTAGGCCATCTTACCTTGCCCCCCACACACACACCTCCAATATTCGTTTTATAATTCTTCCCTAGAAGGGTGCACTGTCCCCAGGGGGAAATCTGATATACCTGCATTGTACAGATCAATTCACATTCATTCTCAACATGGCAAAAGGGTTCTTTGCTTCACAAAGTCATTCCCTGGAGGCTTTATTTACATAGAAAATTCCTCCAGTGAATTTAAGTAAATTCTATTTACAAAATATCCATAAACAACAAAAATCTCAGGAGCTCACTTTTGTGAGCTAAATGAAGCATAGGGCCTCTTGTGTGTACCAATGAGTCCTTACTAGAGATGGTGCCTTTTAAGGACACTCCATGGTAACTGGAGAGGATGAGGTGGCTGGAACACTTTTAAAATGATTACAAAGAAGGATTATAGCCTTTGCCAAGAATGGCTCCAGGCTCTGCCTCTGCCAAGAAAGGCTCCAGGCTCCTGGTAGGCTCTAGAGCTCAGGCTTTTGAAGGACTTCTGTAAGAAGCACGTGACCACCTATTACCTGCACTTGCCTCTCCAGTGTCATTCCATGTGATTCCTCCTCCTCATCCTGCAGTTCAGGTGACCAAGACCCCCTTGGTAGTCTTTCCAGGCTTTCCTAAGGATAACCTGAGTCAGAGCCAAGTAATATGAGCATCAGAAAAAGACGTTTTTTCCACAAAAGTGCAGTTTTTTTGAAGTAAGAAGTCAAATGTCTACAGTAGCAATGATTAAGAGCTTTCATGCTTTTTAAGGTAAATTCACACATCAAGAGTTTTCCAAGGGTGTCCAACCTATGACCTATGGACACGTGCTAATTTTGTAAGGACTTTTTTTGGCTTATTTGCAGTGTCAGATGTCACAAAAAGTACCCACTGACCATTCTTTGCTTAGATGATTCTTCTTCATCTGATGTACAGCAGCAAAAAAAAAAAAAATCTGGACATTCTTGACTCTAAACATATTCCACTGCTTTCTCATACTCATACTCAGAAGAAAAATGTTTCTTGTCAAAAGAATGTAACTGAATCGGATAGGAAGAGATTTATTAAAAGATAAAAAATTACAGCTAGACAAGAAGATTAAGTTCTAATATCTTACACCATGAGGATGACTATAGTTAACAATAACACATTATTACATATAAATTCAAATAGCTAGAAGGAAGATATTGAATGTTCCCAACACAAAGGAAGGAGAAATATTTGAAGTGCTGGATATGCTAATTACCCTGATCCAATCTCTATACATCATATGTATCAAAAACACTATGTACCCTGTAAATGTCACAATTATTATGTATCAATTTTTTAAGTATAGAAAAATAAACTGAGTCCCTATATGTGTGCCTTGGTCATATTTCAAGGTTTTTGGCATCCTGGTCTTTGTATTGCTGTAGAGAAAGCCTAGAAGAATTACATGATTCCAAAAAAGGCTGTTTTCCCGTACCTGGGGGTCATCAGGACGAGCAACTTTGAAAAGAAGGTGAGAAGGAGATGGTGCTATATATAACAGCAGACAGTCCCAGCTCTGTGTGAGCTGAGAGCAACTCACAAGCTAGAAAAAACACACTGGCATTGTCACCATATGGACTGAAGTACTGTCTTCTCAGCTTTGTACAGAGGCAGTCTCAGATCATGGGACACACACATTTGAGGGGAGGGTGGGTTGCTCCACACTCACAGCGATTTCCTCAGCTGGTGAATGAAAGCCTCCCTGGTCCTCCTTCAGCCCTTGGCCCACAATGCTGTCTGCAGGTTTAACATAGAACCTGGGTGACAATAAACTTAGTTAGGGGCTTCCACTATTAATAGATCCTGTTATTAATAGGAACTTGCCCCTGCTAACCTGCTACCGATCCACGTGGGATTTAGCACATTTGCTGTTCACTTACTTTGGGTGTCTGTTACCTTCCTACCTATTCTAATTGTCCAAACAAAAGAGCTCTTTGTACCTGCACCTTTTTAGCAGGAGAAAGAAGAGCTTTTGGTGCAGATAAGATCTACTTTTCTCCTGGCAGTACTAAGGCCAGCTGCAAGCAAAGGAACAATGCTGTCCTGTCTCAGGCCTCCACTTCTCTGGAACTGACACTACTCATTAGCTGGAGCAGCCCCAACTGAGAAGGATGGGTTTGCCGGCCTTAGCATTTTCCCAGCAAGTTTATAAACTGCAGAGGCCTTTCTTTTCTTGATCACTTTAAAAGACATTTGAACAAAATAGTGTCACAAATAGAAAACAAAAACAAACAGACAGGACCTTAGGAGCTTTCTATGCTTCTACGCAGTTCTGAGAAGCCTGGGTGTTTGTAAACAGTAGCCCCCAAAGAGGGCTATTGCTCCAGGAGGTGGCATACTTGGACTGGCTGAGAAAGCAACTATAGGTCACAGGCAAGGCGGTGTGGAAGGGTAGGACACTACAGAGGTCCCCAATAGCTGCAGGTAGAGGTGGAGGCTGCTGCGGGCCCCAGCTGAAGGCAGGGCCACAGGCTCAGGGAGATGCTTCAGTGCAGGGCACTGCCGTAGGAGATGCAAAAGGATATTGTGCTTGATTGGCTGTGTGGTTGTAAAGCACCCAGTCTGTACTAGGTGGGGTGACAATGGAAGAGGGGGTGTCTACGGGGAATGTGTGAGCTCTGCCTGAAGTGAACTTAAACTGCAAGAGTCTCCAGTAGGAGTGCTCAAAAGCAGAGTAAATGCCACTTCAAATCCTTTTGGAAGAAGGAAGAGCAAAAATAACTGATGAAAAAAAAGAAACACTTTGCAAACTAAAATAATAGTTTAAAAAGTAAGGAATGGACTTATGTGAGAAGTTAGAGTTGGGGATGATTGTGGCATCACCACCTTAGAGGTGAACACTGAAGACACAGAAGAGCAGGGAGGGTCTGCTGAGGGGAGGCTGTGTAGGGCTCCCAGTCAGGGCTACCTGGAAAAGCAGCTCCTGGCAACAGGGAGGGCTGAGCCCAAGGTGAGTTCTGGTACCCATGGAGGACAAGGAAAGGTATACTTTTCTGGCATCCTATACTGGAGGGAAGCCAGAGTTTTTGTCTAGAATTTTCCAGGTAAGGAAACTACAGCTCCCAGTACAGAAATTAACCCCTATTGTCCCAAATCATACCTTTTCTAAATTAGACTCACTAGAGAAGCCTGCAGAAGATTCAAGTTCTTTCCTCATTTGCCACATAATAAATAATCATAAATCTACTGTAATTTAATGAAATTTGCTACTGGCACAGAGATAATCCAATGGATGGGCAAAAGAGCTCGGACCCCAGAAATAGATTTGAGAGACAGCAAAGACATAAGGTACACCCAAGGTGGTATCTCAATTTAAGGGGGAATGAATTGTTTTAATAATAAAAGGTGCTGGCATAATTAACTCCTTGTCTGAAAGAAAAAGTAGCTAAATTTATATTTCACACCATAAACAGGAAGAAATCCCAAAGGATTCATGACTTAAACATTAAAAACAAATTCAGGTAATAAAAGTATTTTTATACTAACTGAAGAGAGTTTCAGTATATTCTTACAGTATGAGTGCTCTTCCTAAGCCAGATTGGAGGCCTTGAGGCCATGAAGGAAAGATCAGATATATCTGACTAAATAAAAATGACATTTTTTATGTAAAAAAAAAAAAAATTACCTTCCTTGAGCACAACAAGAATGAAGACACAAGTTACCAAAACCTGTGGGATACTGCAAAACCAGTTTTGAGAGGAAAATTTATTGCTTTAGATGCCTACATTTGAAAAACAGAAAGAGAGCGCATCAACAAACTCACAAGTCATCCTATGGAAAAGATGGACAAAAATGGAAAAAAAAGAACAATCTAAGCCTATACCCAGCAGAAGAAGAGAAATGTCCAAAATTAAATCAAAGATCAATGAAATTGAAAGCAAAAGAATCACTCAGAAAATTTATGAAACGAGAAGTTGGTTTTTTGAAAAAATAAATAAAATAGATAAACCTTTATCCAAGTAACTAGAAATAGGAAAGTAAAATCTCTAGTAACCTCAATCAGAAATGATAAAGGGGAAATTACAACTGATGCCACAGAAATACAAGAGATCATCTCTGAAACTACCAGAAACTCTATGCCCTGAAATCTGACACTGTGAAGGAAATGGATCAGTATTTCCGAATCACACCCTCGGCCTAGACTTAGCCAGGAAGAAATAGAGCTCCTGAACAGACCAATTTCAAGCACTGAGATCAAAGAAACAATAACAAATCTTCCAACAAAAAATGGCCTGGTCTGGATGGCTTCACACCAGAATTCTATCAAACCTTTAAAAAAAAGAGCTTATTCTGTACTGCAGAAATTATTCCAAAAAATTGAGGAGGAAGGAATCTTCCCCAACACATTCTATGAAGCAAACATCACCCTGATACCAAAACCAGGAAATGGCCTAACTAAAAAGGAGAATTTCAGACCAATTTCACTAATGAATATAGATGCAAAAATTCTCAACAAAATCCTAGCCAATAGATTACAGTTGATCATCAAAAAAGTCATACATCATGATCAGGTAGGCTTCATCCCAGAGATGCAAGGCTGGTTTAACATACACAAATCCATAACCGTTATCCACTGTATTAATAGAAGCAGAAACAAAGACCATATGATCCTCTCAATAAATGCAGAAAAAGCATTTGATAAAATTCAGCATCCTTTTCTAATTAGAACACTGAAGAGTATAGGTGGCACATTTCTGAAACTGATCAAAGCTATCTATGACAAACCCACAGCTAATATTTTACTGAATGGAGTAAAACTGAAAGCTATTCCTCTTAGAACTGGAACCAGACAAGGTTGTCCTCTGTCACCACTACTATTCAAGATAGTGCTGGAAGTTCTAGCCAATACAATCAGACAAGAGAAGGAAATAAAGGTCAGAGGAGGTCAAACTCTTGCTCTTTGCTGACAATATGATCTTAGAGAACCCCAAAGACTCAACCGCATATCTTATTTTGGATATAAACCAATTGGGAAGATACCAAATTTCTTCCTGTCAAAATGTTCCTTATTTGTGTTATTTGCTTATTTCTTTAAATCTTAGACCTCTATAGCCACTTCATAAGAAGCTCTTTTACTCACTTACTGTGTCCTTACTTTGTTTTAGGTACTAAAGAAATCAAAGAAACTTTGGCTCTCATCTAAAAGAGCGTATGCCCTGTCTTGATAAGCACTGGGTCCCAAAACTCAGAATAGCGCCTACTGTGTGGGGAGCCTGATGAGTATGTGAAGACAGAACGAATATGGTTGATGAGAGAAGACACGTCCCCCAAGCTCAGTAACACCAGGTGCTGCTGGAGTGACAAGTGGCTGTTGAGGTAAGAGCTGTGGCGTGTAGGATGCAGTCAGCATTAAAGCAGAGGCCTGAGGGTGTGTGGCATGGGCCAGAGTAAGTTTGGATTGAGAAAGGGCCACACAGACAAGCTCTGACCCACAGAGCTTCCTGTGGCAATGCGGGTCCTTTAGCGGGATGTGACTTGGGATCCACTTAGCCACAGGTGCCAAGTGACCATCAGAAATGAAGCAAGTGCAACAGAGGCGCTAAGATTAAATTTTATCTAATCTCAGTTAATTAAAATCCAAATTTAAAGAGCCACATGTGGCTGACAGCTATCTTACTGGGGAACAGAGTACCGCATAATTCAAGTGGTAAGAACGTTCACATATGAACAAAGATTTAGAAATTAGACTGAACTGGGTAAGTTTGAGGTTAGCA
The DNA here is from genome assembly GCA_963574575.1 of Galagoides demidoff. NCBI lineage: Eukaryota > Metazoa > Chordata > Mammalia > Primates > Galagidae > Galagoides > Galagoides demidoff. The sequence continues at coordinate 20,576 of CAUYQV010072979.1, forward strand.
AGCTAACTCAACTGCCTGCAGTGGAGTTCATGTTTGGGGTCATGAGATCTGGAGTTGGGCTGCAGGAAGGTCTTCCGGTCCCATTTAGAAATTGCCAAATTTGCACTGGATTTCCATGGCACTGCCTTTGTGCACACACACCCCACACACGTACCCTCGAAATGGCAGCTATTTCATATAACTTATCCAGTCAGTCAAGAGTTTAAAAACCTGGTCTATGATTTCTTCCTCTTTAATTTGCTTTACTAGCTTTTAAAAAATGTATAATTCTGAGACTGTGTGCATCAAAACATCTAAATTCCTATTGTAAGAATTTTTCCAAAATTACTTATTTCATGGAGAGCATGACACGCAGATCTGCAATATTCCGTCTGTGTAATATGTAAAAATAGAACCTAACATGTTCTTCCTAATCCTAGTATAATTTATTTGAAAGTTGTACATTTATTTGTGCCAACTTTTCCAAGGAGCTATTTCTTACCGTCAAGTGGTAAGCACTGGTAGTTAATATTCAGGGAATATACTTCCAGAACACATCATATAGCAGGGTCAACTTTGCACGTGATATAAGAGAGATGTGACAGAGAGGGGAACATGTGACTTAGGGGAACACGTGACTGAGAGGGGAACACGTGACTGAGGGGGAACACGTGACTGAGGGGGAACACGTGACTGAGGGGAACACGTGACTGAGGGAAACATGTGACTGAGGGGAACACGTGACTGAGGGGGACCATGGAGACACGAGGGGGGCACATCACTGACGCCTGTAATGGGATACTTGGCATATTGAATACTGAGTCCATTTTTTCTATTCTGATACAGGCAAGTGATGAGGAACAGCCACAAGCCTTCCCTGACCTGAGAACACCAGGATGTGATGAATCTCTTCAGCCATCCTGAGTGCTGGGAGCAGTGTGCAGTCTCTGTGAGATGGGAAAATAGAAGTGCCCAGGAAAATTCAGGAAAATGTTTTTTCTTCCAGATATCGAGGTCATTTTATGAGAGGTAAAGACAGAAATGTTTCTGGGAGGAAATCTATTCATTCTTAGAGAGCTTTTATTGATTGACTGCAAAAAGCTGATTTCTCCTTCCATACGTGTAGAATTCTTACTGAGGCCAAATGTAAAGGACACACCTGGGCCCAAAGGGGGATGTTTTGGCTCAAATTTTCTAAAATAAATTCTATCAGGAAAAAATTAAATGTGAAACATTAAACCCAAAGATTCATCCCACACACGGTGATATGCTGTAACGTTTCCTTCCTCTGCAGGAAACTTGATCCCTGCTGTGTGTGTTCTGACTCCATCCTGTGTCTCTGTCTCACCCCAGAAAGCACCTTTGTTCCCTTACACAGCAATTTAAGAGAAAACGTAGAAAAAGACTGACACAAAGGCTGCTGGGAAATTGGGTTTTTAATTTGCAGCTATTTGTTTTATGACTAGGTAGCAACGGCCAAGTCATTTGGGGCAAGCAGTTAAATTCTCTGATATTCAGAATTAGAAGCACTGGAAAGCGCATAATGATCTCCCCCAATTTTTGGTGAAAGAATTCAATAAGGATTTTTGTGTTGCTCTTTTAAAATAAAAAATACATATGGCTTAAGTAAAGCCTCCAGACTAGTTTCTATGCCTTTCTATTTGTGATTTTGCTTTCATTTATATTAGAACTTGATTTCACTTATATTATTTATTTGATACTTACTTTGCTAAAGACATGCTGCAAATCTCACTGTGAAAAGAAGTTTTAAAATTAGAATATGACTACTTCCTTAAAAATATCATAAGTGGGATTTTGGTTTATTAAGTAACTTTATTTTTCTGTGAAATACATATCTGCTTACTAGATTTTCCACACAGAAATCTACCTCCTACCAGGCTGATGCATTTTCCCTGCTTTAGAACGTAAATAGTTTAACCTTATGGCTCCAAAAGTCTTGGTACCAGATTCCTTAGCAGACAGAGCACCTTGGTCTGTGAGGCTGCCGTGTGTAAGGCGGCCGTGTGTAAGGCTGCATGGAAGTAGAGGCTGTGAGGTAAGGTGTTTACAAACTTCCTTATAGTTTTAGCATCTGTTGTTGATTGTTGTCTAGATCCATCATTTAATTGTAGTTGCAAAATGGTGATTTGTTTTTTCCTTATTATAATTTGTTGTAAACAAATCTTACTGAAAAGTTGGAAGCACAGAAAACTGTTTTTTTATTTCCTGTACTGTGAGGATTTACTGGTGATAAGATTCCCAACCATTTCCTAAGACTTCAATGTGAGTTTCCTATAAAGAAGGGCATTCCCCCAAATAATCACTCCCCAGCCATTAAAATCACCAAATTCATACTGACACGTCACTATTACTGAATCTCAGGCCCCATTCTAGTGTTGTCATATGTCTCAGAATTGTCCTCAGGGCAGCAGTATCCAGCCCAGGGTCACTGCCCTTGGATGACACACTCTCCTTTGATCTGGACCATGCTGTGTCCTTCAGTGACCCCCACGGGCTCTTGTGAAGACTGAGCCCACCGACTCTGCAGGGTGCCCTTCCTCTTGTGCCTGACTGTGCTTCTGGGTGACTGTAGTCACACTCAATGTCTCTGGCAGAAAGGCCATACGAGCGACACTGTGCTCTTCTCACTGCATCTCCTCCGGCAGCTCCTGACATGGGTTTGTGCCATGTCTGAGGACGTCCACTTTGCCTGCTAATTAAGGCAGTGTCTGTTGGGCTTTTCCACTGTGAAATTATTCTTTCACCTTTTGTAATTACCTAATATTTTGTGGAGAGCAACTTTGAACCTGAGTAAAGGTCTGGACTTGAGATGCCTGGCCACTCATGGCAGCCCAGAAGTACTGTGAGGCAGATTGCACCTGCCACCTGGGCAGGGGCCAGTGCGTTCACTGTGCAGGCCAACGGAAGTGTGCAGCCCTCAGAAGCCGCCACTTCCTGCTCACGTCTCACCGGGAACTGCTCTCCTGTAGCTCACATCTCGGGGACTGCTCTCCCATAGCTCACGTCTCGGGGACTGCTCTCCTGTAGCTCACGTCTCAGGGATCTCTGCAAGTCACTGATGTCTAACTTGGTCTTCAGGACTTGATTTGATGCCAGGTGGAGTGTCGACAAAGGTCCGGGTAAGTGTCTCCCACGGCAGATGGACAATGCAACCCCCCTAGCACCAGTGTCCTGGTAATGAAAATCAGATGCTGTAGTCCCCCGAGAACCCAGGTGTTCCACAGAGACACTGTGCCATCAGCCTTCTGCTCTTTCTGCCTGAAGTATCCTCTCACTTTCCTTGTCCAGGCCCCTCCCAGGAAACGGTCTCCCTAGGGCTCCAGCCTGTCGCAGGTGTTCACCCAGTGCACCCTCACAGTGGGCATCTACTGTCTGTCCTACAGTAGCCATTACCCCAAATTACATGCTCCTTCAGAGAGGGGGCAGTGCTCATTTATATCTCTCTGAGTGCACTCATCAGGAATATCGTCTCTGTTGTCTGAGAGACCTGGGTTCAAGTTCCAATCTTGCTATTCACAAGATGCATGACTCCTGTGAGTTATTCATACATTTTAAGCTTGAGTTTCTACATTTGCAAAATGAAAAAAATAATATAAGTGTTTTGGGGATGAAATTATATACTATACACAGAGCACTTAGCACACAGCCTGGAGGCTATTACATGCTCAATAATTGTTATCAAGTGTTCATGAGTGTAGAATAAATCTCTCAGCTCCCATATGAAACTATTGAACCTGGATACTCAACAGAAGTAGGACAATGTAATTATCTTGGATTATTGACCCACCGGAAGAAACACTAATCATGGATCAAGAAACAATTAAGACCATGAGTAATATCTGACAATCAATTTTGGTTGCTATGCTATTGCAAACGTTACCCACTCAGATACCACATTTAGCTAAGTTACAATGGTGATATAAATATTACTTTAAGCTACAACAGTGATATAAATATTACTTTTAAACTACTGAAACTGGAGATTGTTCTCAGTTAGGCTGGCCTGGTTAACAAGGACATCACCAAGAGAATGACGTCCAGGCTCATGGAGACAACACAAATTGTGTCTCCTGATCTTCCTTCTGTCTCCCCTCCCAAACTAATACCAGCTCTCTGTGGGCTCCATCCACAGATTCTGTCTCCTGTAATGAGGAGCTTTATTGTAAACACCCTCCTTCTGTGGTGTCCAGCCCTCCCAATGTGCCTGGCAAATAATCCTCTTTCAAGGTCCACATTAAATTTATTTCTGCTGGTAAGAACATTCTGATGATCTAGTGTATATAATTTGCCATTTTGTTTCTTGTGTTCCCACCACAGCCAGATTTTCTAGCACATTTCTTCACATGGATATGTCTCCATCCAAGACTGTAAATTACATGAGGACAGACACTGGCAGACAGCAGGTACTCACTGTATGTTTGCCAAGCAAAAGGAAAAATGGTATAGTATTCTCAGTATATTTAAGGGTCACGTTATTTAATGCTTATGTTTCAACTTCACTTGTTGTCATCTGCATTAACAAGCAATTATCTACTTGTGGTATTTGCAGAAGAGTCCTTAAGTTTTCAAAATGCATTTTGATATATTGGTCAGTGTACTAAAAAGTGTTACATGACCTGGGAAGGTAGTCATTAACAGAATTGCAGGAAGGTGACTATGACATTTAAGGGTCTCTTCTTTTAGTGGAGATCTTATTCTTTCTTAAACATGATGCATTGTCCAGATGACTAATGTAATAAAATATTAGAAGAGTGGAAATGAAAGCAGAATTTCCGTGCAAGGGGAACTGGTCAGTCCAATTTGCATGTGAAATTGCTCTATATAATTTGCACAATATAAACAATCTGAATTAATATTCAGGACAGTGTATCAAGCCACTAGACCTGATGACATATTCTGAGCTCCAGCTCAGGTGTGAGCTGCTCTACCCTGCCCTCGGTCTCTCACACATCCTGTTGGGAGAGAGGTTACGGAGCACAGCCCTGCCTAGCTTGTGTCGGCCACTCTAGGCTCTCACTGTGTGTCGGGTACAGGCGCCTTCCCACCCTCCTATCTCATCAGTCCCCCCTGTCTGGGTTATATGAGGGAAGAAGAGTTACAGCTGCTCTTCCTGGACCATTCCTGTAACTTCTGCCTACTCCTACCTGGTCCAAGGAGTTGCTCAGATGTAGATTGGAGCTGCATTGAAGTCCAGCCTCATTAGCAGTTTCTGCCTTTGCAAAGTGAAATTGCGTCTCTTTACAAGGCATTTGTAAGACTCACGTGAAAGCATTGCATGACCTGTGGATTCCATAAAGGTAGGCTTAGTGTCACCAGTATACGCACACCGAGGCCCAGGGCACAGGCCAGGGCCGTCTGCAGCTCTGCTTCCCAGCACTTTTCTTTTAGTGGTGGTGCTGGTAGAGGGTCGTGCCTGTCACTTGATGTTGTCCAGAAATCCAAGCAAAAAATTGCGTCCAGAAAATATGACAGAGAGGTCTGAGCTGCAAAGTGCTTCTGATGGATCAGTTAGCGCGAGGTCTGCGAGTGTCCCCTGGGCTGAACCATTCAGAACGTGGATATGGGACATGGCACAGTGTGTGGTCCACTTGTTGGGGAGCCTCAGGGATCTGAGTCTCTCAGCAGAGCCTCGCTCTCTGTGCACTGGAGGGTTGAGTCTTATGGTATCCATACTTCGCCAATATTTCTTGATGAGAGTATTTTCAGAATATGTTTAATGAGGAAGGAGCTAGTGAAGGAGAAATAGATTATTTATTGTGAATAGAAGGGAATATAAAATATATTCTGGCTCTATCTTTCTTATAAAGAACTTGCTAATAATTTTTCATTTGATTATTAATTCAAGGACATTATTATTAATATTAGTCATACTCTCCTATAACACTGTGCTGATTTCAAAGAACATACCACTTATTGGGTTATTTGCCTTCATATCAATTCATAATTATTTCTTATTTTCTAGTTTGACTTTTTAAAATAGTGTTTATTTTCTTCCTCTGCTGTCCCCTCTTATGCTGTGGAAGGTGCCCATACTGACCGCTTCATCTTTCCATTCACTGATCTCTATAGAGGTCAAGAGCAAGCCCCTGTGTCCAGATGAGCCCATCTGCCTGCAGGCCTCACTCAGCAGAGGATGCCTGGGACCTGCAGTGCTCCTGGGGATGTCCCAGTCACCTACCCTGCCTAGGCCTCAGTGTAACTTAGCAGAGTCAGAAGTGAAACCAGGACAAGAGCCAGTGTCCAGCGTATCGCTGATACCCTGGCTTTAATGCTCTTTTGACTCCTTCTCTACCCCTCCCCATTTCTGAATCCTCAGAGGTACCCCGTGGAGGTCCACTCAGTGAGGGGTCAGAGCTTGCCTGGGCTGACACCATCAGCTCAGACTGAAAAGAGAACAGAGCCTCCCTGCCGTTTATCAGGCCGTGCTGACAGTCACGGAAAAAGCCAGGGACATTTCTGCAGAGTCGGGCAGCAGCTGTAAAGGTCCAGGACCCCTCTTCAGAGGTAAGGGCTCAAAGTGCTCCACAAACGAGCCACCTTCACCTCCTGACGGCTCCAGGTCCCTGGTCAATCCCTGCTGCTTCAGGTCGAACACAGAAACAGCAAACTGCACAGACACCTGCTCTCAGACGCGCCTCAGGTCCTTCGGCAGGACCCAGGCCTGTGCCACGCAGGCCTCCCTCTCCCCACTGGCCAGAGAGCTGTCTCCCGGCTGCCTCCCTCACGGCGCCGGCAGGGAGCCTGGCTCTATCAGACTGCAGCCTTGTTCCTCCCGGTCTTTGCCTGATGAAGCGTCAGCACAAACCACTGGCAAATTCTCCTTTGCACACTTTTCTGGACGCATAGCTGGCGCCACACCCTCAGTGAGGCTGAAGCTTCTGGAGCCCCGTTCGGTGGTGGCTGCGTCTTCTTCCATGCAGGTAGCATGTGTGTCTTCTCTGCTGCTTCAGGCCACGTTCCTCCTCCTTCCTACAAATGCTGAGCTTCAAATCCGATTTCATCAGATGATACTATTGTCCCCTTCTCTTCCTTGTTGCAATCCTCCCTGTCCCACCTCTGCCTCATGTTTTTTATTTCCTGAAAGTTTTGATTCCAGCTCCGGGCCCTTCACAGTGACCCTGTTGCTTCCGCGTCTGCAGCGGTGACACCTGACGTGTGGACCCTCGGCGCCTTCACAGTCTCGTCCGCAGTGACTCCCGGGCTCAGCCAGCCCTAATCGTTCACTCCGCGGGGAATCCTGGGCTTCGTCGGGACGTGCAGTTTGACGTCCCGCATGACGTCAGTTTTAAGCGCCCATCTCTCTGAAAGCCGCCCTGGGCTTTGCTCCAGCTCTGTGGGTAGATGCCCCAAGGCCTGCCGTCTTCCACCCTGCCAGGTACGATTCTGACGGCGCTTACTGCCTGCAACCACCACTGTCCTCAATTCTCTCTCTTTGTTTTTTCTGCTTAAATTACCTGGTTTATGGTAACAATGACTTCTTACTTGAACTTGCAAAGCAAAACAGCAATATTGTGCGAGTTAGACCCCCTGACTGCACAGCGGGATGTGGCTGGAGCAGGACACACAGTGTGGTCTGACCTTATACTATTTAACGTTTTTTAGCCTGACCAATTCCTTTTGTATTTTGATGAAATCTCCCTGACATGAAACTTGCTGTCGTAGCCGTATCAAAGTGTACAGGTTATTGACACCAAGTGCCGCTGTGTTGAGGGTGTCACCGCCACCCAGGTCTGCAACCTTGTCATCCTTTTAACCTGAAATTTCATGCCCGGGAGATAGCACCTGCTCAGCCCCCTGGCCCCCAGCCCCTGGAAGCCAGCGTCCTACTTCTGTCTGTAAGAATCTGAATTTGTGGGTACCTTGGTGTGAGTGGAGTCTGTCTGATCAGGTAGGGTCTCCCCTTGTGACTGCCTTGTGCATGTGGCATGGCATCCTCCAGTCTGTCTGCACAGCCGCTGTGTCAGAACCACGTTCCTCTTTAAGAATGTGTGCGAAACCTCCTCACTTTGCATGCTCATTAACAATTTTATTTTAATTTAGTGACACGTGTCCCCACAGTACTCCTGTGACCCCGACGCTGTCTCACCCATTCCCAAGTCCACTTACTGTCTCTCACTCACACACTATCATTTTATAACTTGTTCTATCATTTAAAACCCACCAAGCTTTGCTCTTGCTTTCTGTGCTACTGAGGAATTAGAAGTGATGGAGGACTTCTAGAAGATTCCTGTGCTGCGTGTGTCCCAGAGCACATTAGCCCTGATGCCCCCTACACCCCACTCATCACCCTCCAGCCCTCACTTCAGCCCTCCTTCTGGCTCCTCACCACTCAGGGTCGCCGTCCTAACTTCCCTCCTGCCCATCAGTCTCCTCGTTTGTACATCTTTGGGCACACGCCCGCTGGGACTGCTCTCATGGAAAAGCAGTAACCAGGGCAAGGACGAGCTCCTTTGGCTTCTGGCCATGCCGACTTCCTTCCTTCCCTTTGTGGTGAAGCTCCCTGAAAACGTTCTCTGTACTTGTTGCCTCGGATTCTCGATTCATTCTAATCTGCACTTTTGCTGCTGCCACTCCAGAGAAACGTGTCTTATGAGGTCATTGATGACTTCTCAGTAGGGAAATCCAGCAGACCCTCCCAGACTTCATATCACTTCATCCATGGAAAGAATATTGCAGTGTGGATCTTTCCCTTCTCTTCTGTACATAGTTTTTTGTTTGGTTTTTGAGACAACTGCTTCTCTTATTTTCTCTCCTGTCCTGCTGACTTCTTTTTCTGAGCCCACTGTGCTGTATTTTCCTTTATTTTCTCTGATTTCTAAATGTTAGAGGATTTAGCTTCCAGTCCTGGGACCTCTTTTAATTTCTCTGTACACTCAATTTTTAAGGAGTCTGAAAGACCTTAACGAGTCTCATGATAATATGTTGATAATAGTCTAACAACTAGCAAATTTATATTTCTGGGATGGCCTTTTCCCAGAACTTTAGATTTATATATTTAATTGGCTCCTCGGAATCTCTCCTGACATGTCCAATAGTTATCTCAAATTTTTGTTCTAATTAGAGCTCTTGATATTTTCCTCTACATCTATCACTTTTTAAATGTTTCTCATTTTAATAAATTGCAATTAAGGGCTGGGCCATAGTAGCTCATGCCTGTAATCCCAGCACTCTGGGAGGCCAAGGCAAATGGATTGCTCGAGCTCAGGAGTTCAAGACCAGCTTGAGCAAGCACGAGATACTGTCTGTAAAGAAAAATAGCCAGGTGTTGTGGCAGGTGCCTGTAGTCCTGGCTACTCAGGAGGCTGAGGCAAGAGGATCACTTGAGCCCAAGAGTTTGAGGTTGCTGTGAGCTGTGATGCCACATCACTCTACTGAGGGTGACAAAGTGAGACTCTGTCTCAAAAAAAAATATTACAGTTATGTTTTTCTGGTTGCTGAAGTGAAATATCTTGCATTTTGGACTTTCTTTTGTCTTTGATCTATATCTAATCGGTCAAGAAATCTTCCTAGCTGCACCTTCAAACTGACCATAATCGGGCCACTTCACACAGCTTTCTCCTTCACTTCCTGTAGGACTTTACTTAAATGTCCTTCACTCCGTGGACGTCAAGACGGCACACAGACCCCGGCCTCTCACGGGGACACTCTCTAGCCTCCTCCTGTCCTGCTGTTTTTCCTCAGCCCTCACTGCTGTTTATCACACTGTATATTTCACTTATGTGGTTTTTATAATTTCTGAATCTTTCCCCCCCTTCCCAAAATGTTCCAGGAGAGTAGGGATTTTTGTTCTGTTCACTGTTGAACCCCCAAATGCTTAAAATAGGGCCTGACATGGAATGGGAATTAAATAAATATTTGCTGAATAAATGAATAAAAAATTAGTACTGAGAATTTAAAAAACTAAGGTATTTAGAGCAACGGGAGTAAATAAGCCAATGCTTGTTATCTCCATGGTTCTCCCTGTCTGTGAAGTAGCAGCTGCCTGTCTGTTAGGAGCAGAAGCCGTCACGCCCTTTATCCACTCCTTGAAGAAGTGTGGCTACAAGAAGCAGCTGTTATCATCTCTGTCTTAACGATGAGGTTGAGCAACTGGTTCAAAATCACCTGTAGCAAACGGTTGTGCTGGGTTTAAAATTCAGCTGTATCTGACTCCAAAGTGCAACCTTTTTATTGGGGTTACTGTGGCTCTTCGTGGGTGTTTGGTTAATGGGGGGTGCTAATGGAAGCAATAAACTGGGCAGAAATATGGAATGATATGCCATTAAGCCTATTGAGTTCATCATTTTCTTTATTACACAGACTTCAGTATAATGCAATTTTAATATCATCTTTATTTGTGGAGAGATCTGAGTAGCCAAATAAGGCAAGTGTTTTTCTCATTTTAATTGAAAATTAAAGGTTGCCCTATATCAAAAGTTGCACACATGTAACATTAGAAATAGGTGTGCTTGACCCCATTCAGGGTAATATCTGGTTGTTAAAAATGGAATTTTGTTTGGTTTGAATATTTCTCTTGTGTATAAGAGGCAATAGAAAGGCCCTCCTGCAGCTAATCTAATGACAGCAAGTTCTCAGGGATGTAACGCAGGTGTCTGCTGTGAGGCAGACTGCATTTGCATCCCGTTGGCTGCTAAGTTCTGCGTCCACTGCATGGACACTGCCGTGATGGCAGGAAAGAGCTCTGACCCTGGAAGGGGAAAGCGCCGGGTGCATGTGAGGAAAATCTGTGGCCCTTTGTCCCATATTCTGACCGGCCGTGGTGACTTTCGTTTTGAGCTTTGTACACATGTAACTCATTCACTTTGGGCCTGTGATAAGCAATGTGGATCTCACTCAGTTTTCCAGATGAAACGTGGGACAATTTTTTTCTTTTGACACACTTAGTTATGGGATTAAATATACTGATAAATTAATCTACTTACATATATAAAATTTCAGTTTCTAGATTAAAGAAGACACTCACTGTAAATCACATGAAGTCGGTTCGAGCTCCGACTGCTACATTTTCTTAATATTGCTTTGTCTTCACTTTTTCCTCTGAGCATAATCCTTGTTCTGTTTATTTTATGAACATGCTGAAACTTTAATGAGGTAAAATGTGAGATACTTTGTAAATTGGAATTCTGTGTAAATGTAAGTGATAGTGGTTTTGCTGATATCGTGGTTTAAAGGGATTATTAAATGCTTTATCAATGTTATGCTTTCTCCAGGCTGGGTGTGGTGGCTCACACCTCTCATCCCAGCACTTGAGGAGGCTGAGGCAGGAGAATCACTTGAAACCAGGAGTTCAATACCAGCCTGGGAAACACAGGAGACCCTGTGTCTACAAAAACATTGAAAAATTGGCCAGGCGTGGTGGTGATCTCCTGTAGTCCCAACTACTCCAGAGGCTGAGGTGGGAAGAGCCCAGGCACTCGAGGCTGCAGTGAGTCATAATCGCACCACCGCACTCCAGCCCACAACAGAGTGGGAGCCTAACTCCCCTGCTCTGCAAATTTTTTTTAAAATTAAAAAGAACCCTTTATGATTTTTCTATAAACTAATTTTTTAAAGTAGCATCCAATAATAACATTTATTTTCTTCATGAGTGTGCCCGTGAGCCAGGCTCATCAGGAAGGCTGGCTTCTGCTCAGGGCAGTGTTCTCTGGGGAGCTCTCCTGCCAGAGAACCCATTCCTGAAATGCTCACCCTCACACTGTCGGCAGGGCGCCGCGGTCCATGTGGAGACCAGGACTGGGGACTTTGGTTCTTCTCCACGTGGCCTAAATTTCCTCCCAGCATGATGGCTGCTTCCATGGGTGAAATCCTAGTAATGGGATTGCAGGATTAAATGGAAGTTAGTTCTTTGAGGATTCTCCATACTTCTTTCCAGAAAGGTTGTATTAGTTTGCAGTCCCACCAGCAGTGTAGAAGTGTTCCCTTCTCTCCACATCATGACCAGCATCTGCAGCGTGGAGACTGTGATGTGGGGCATTCTCACTGGGGTTAGGTGACAGCTCAGGGTGGCTTTGATTTTCTGATGGCTCAAGCCATGAGATTCCGCTTAACAATGGTGGGTTGGGAATGTAACTCCAATAAGTGTAATTTTGACCATTTGATGATGATTTGCTCATCATTTTTCTGATGAACATTTTTTCATGTGTTTATTGGCTGTTCGTCTGTCATCTTCAGAGAAGTTTCTGTTCAAGTCTCTTGCCTACTTTTTTTTTTCTTTTTTTTTATTGAATGGTAACTATGTACATTAATGCACTTCTGGGGTACAGTGTGGGGTTTTCACATGCAATCCGAAATACTTCCATCAAACTGATCAACACAGCCTTCATGTCATCCTCTCAGTTAGTTTTAAAACGTTCTGATTCTACTCTTAGAGAGTTTCACCTGTACCCCCGTAAGATAGACCTCAAAAATGGTCCCTCCAATCCCCCTCCCTCCACCCATTCTCCCTCTCCTTTCTCCCTCCCCCCTCCCCACATTCTTAGGCTATTTGGTTATAGCTTTCATATAAAAGGTATAAATTAGTTTCATAATAGGGGTGTGTACATTGGATACTTTTTCCTCCATT
>CAUYQV010072981.1:0-30304 GCA_963574575.1 Galagoides demidoff
TTGAAGTATAAGCATATAAAGAATTGCAAGTAAATAGTTTAGGTCAGAAGTCAGGATAAAAGAGTTCATCAGTAAGCATCAAGTCAAAAAATCTCTTGCGAAGACATAAGAAATGACAAGTTTTAGAAATCAATTCTGGTCATTTTGTTCATCACTTTTGATTATCTTCTTGGTAAATAATTCTCCTAAGACATAAAGTTGTAAGGACATTGTATCTTGTAATGATTAGGTCTTTATACATTAATATTTTAAAAGAACAAAATATTTACAATTCACTCTGTTTAATTATTAAACTATGAATTAGAATGCTTTGTAAGACTCACTACAGATATGTCAATTCTTAAAACCTGTTGCTAGGTTTTATCAGCTAAAAGTTGCTAGGATTGAAAAACTAGCACAATGTTTTGTGGGGTAAATAACTACACAAGACTGAGGGGAACACAGCCACGTCCTAGAGGATGGATTGACACACAGGCACACACACATATACACAAATACATATTTAGACACATACACACAAATGTTAGTCTAGTTATACATTGTTATACATGTATGTTTATAGACAGATGAAATGGAATATTATTAAGTTAAAATAGAAATATGTTTCTATGACTCCCTAGCCAACTATTTCCATTAACTAAAGGCCCTGCTTCAGCAAAAATCGTGTGATAATAAAGGGGCAGCGTAAGACAAGGCCCAAGTTCTTACACAGCTTACGAACCCTTACTAACTCTGCCATAATCCACTAACTTTAGACCGTTCTGAATACGAATTAAACAAAGTCTTATGGTATTACGCATTTTAAAGAAAAAAAAAGAAAAACCCAACTTCTGGCTCGGCGCCCATAGCACAGTAGTTACGGTGCCAGCCACATGCACTGAGGCTGGTGGGTTCAAACCTGGCCTGGGCCAGCTAAACAATAATGATAACTCCAACAACAAAAAGAATAGCTGGCTGGCTCAGCCCTTGTAGCTCAGCGATTGAGACGCCGACCACATACACCGGGGCTGGCAGGTTCGAACCCAGCCAGGGTCTGCTAAACAATAATGACAACTAAAACAAAAAAATAGCTGGGTTTTGTGGCAGGTGCCTATAGTCCCAACTACTTGGGAGGCTGAGGCAGGAGATGGCTTTAAGCCTAAGAGTTTGAGGTTGCAGTGAGCTGTGATGTCACAGCACTCTACCTAGGGTGACGTAGTGAAACTGTCTTAAAAAAAAAAAAAAAAACACTTCCAATAATGCTGTCTATAAATCAGGGGTGTCCAACCTTTTTTCCTCTGCTAGACATTGGAAGAGCAAGAGTTGTCTTTAGCCACACATTAAACACACAAATACTAACAAGCAAAAACAAAAGGTTCTTGTATACTTTTTGTGATATCTGACACCACAGATACAAAAAAAGTCCTCACAAAATCAGTGTGTGGCCCATGGGCCACCCCAATACAAAGAAAACTCTTAAATAAAAGTTTATGTACCACTTCATTTAATCCCATTACAAGTAAGGTATCTTCCCATGGTGGGAAGGAAGGTATGTAAGACCAATATATTATTTTCAAAACTCAATGCAAACAGTTTTAAGATGATTGTAGGTTTTGCTTTTTTTTTTCTGCGTCCTTCTTCAATCACCACTCTCTTCCTTCCATGCTTATACGCACTCCTACCATTTGCCAATACCTCAAGGTAAATTGTATTTTAATGCACAACTGCCACCAAAATTCTACTCTTTGCTTCTTTTTACATCTTTTGGATATGTTTATTATCCAATAAAGTTATCCTCTGTAACATAACTCACTAGCAATTAGTTTGTTTTGTTTTTGAAACAGGGTCTCACTCTCTTGCCCAGGCTGGAGAACACTACAGACTTCCAACTCCTGGGTTCAAAGGAGCCTTCAGCCCCTGAGTAAATGAGACTACAGGCACACACCCCCCATACTCAGCTAAGTTATTTATTTATTTTATTTTTTGTAGAGGCAGACAGGGTCTCGCTATTGCCCAGGTTGGTCTCAAACGCCTGGCCTCAAATGACCCTCTTGCCTCCGCCTTCCAAAATGCTGAGATTACAGACATGAGCCACCATGCCTGGCCTAGTGAGTTACCTTTAAAATGCCACACTGCTGAAGATATCCCCAACAAAGCACCACATGACTGGCGTCAAATGTGTACTCTTTCAATAATATGATCCCCTCATGCTATACAGGTCTTTACATGAAATGAGGAACATTTAAACTTGTCGTCAGTCCCTACCATATAAATATAGAACCACTCATCCACTGTTTCTCCCTCTTTCATTGCTTAAAAAAATTACCAAGCTCTCAGAGCGATCAATTAACTTCTCCTGCAGTGCTGGCGAGCAGAAAGTAGGCCTGCGATTCTTAAACTCGAGTAGCTCATTGTCTGTCATGTGAATCATAATGAGAATAGTATTTCAGCCTCTCAGAACTGATTAACTAAATGTCTTGTTTCTCCACTTATTCTCATTATAGCTGCCAGCTCTAATTTAAAATGTGATTACTAAGAGCACCATAGCACAATTTTAATTTTTAAATTATGGATAAATTTGGTATCAGTGAAGAAGAAACACTAATTGTAAATGGACATAGTCAATGTGGTGCAAATAAATGACAGTCACATTTATTCCAACCTCCTGCCAGTGTTCCTTGAGATTTAGTTTACCAACAGTCCTGGCTTTCCGATCAAGTTATGCAACTTTGTAAACTGGACCTTTCACTAATGCTGCTATTCCCAATGCCTCTGCAGCTGTTTTACCCCCTAAACTGCCCTTGTATGCCAGATAAACTGATCCTGTTCTGCCTTTGCTCAAGCATAGGTTGTGTTTTGGTTGCCTTCCCTCAATCCCATCTCTGTCCATCACCAATGTTCTCTATTATGTCCAGTTTTCTTCCCAACAATCTAAATCAAAAACCCAACTCAAAACTTACCTCCTTAGGGGTCACCCTAGTTTACCACCCACATGCATTAAAATACCCCTATCCTTGAAATGATTTTGCATTCATATGGTCTTTGCTACAGCAATGTACATATACACAAATTACCTGCTTGATGGCATCTGGGTTATTTTTTCACATTTCATATACAACTGCCCCTTCCACCTGAGCAGAAATTAAGTTACAGAAGAGCAAGGGCAGACCCACTCACATCCTTTGTATACTTTGGACTTAATACAAAGACCACACAGTAAGACTCAATGTAAATTGCAATTAATATATGAAATAACATGGAAATATGACTAAAATTTGAACTCTACCAAAGCGATTGTAGAATGAGACAGGATAACCCACAAACACGGAAAGGGCCTAAGGACCAGACCTCAATTTTTGGTGGCCCTTCACTGTGCCGCAGCTCCCTCTGACAGAGCATTGCCAGTTGTTTGCAGTTCATGTATTACTTTGCCTACTACAAGCCTGCTGCCCAACATAACCTGGTAAATCATACCCTAAAGGTCCATATTTCAGAAGCTTTTCCCCTCTGTACAGGTCTCTGCCCTAATTGCTTTGGTTCCCAATATTAATTACAATTCTCTTGGCATCTTCCAAATTCTTAGGCTTACAGCTAACCTGGGATTCCCTTTTCCTTCAACCTTATGTCCTTACTCTGGGCACAACATAAATAGTAAGTGAAGAGACTGCTTACCAATTTCTCTTAATGAAAGATACAGAAACTTTTAAACTATCAGAACAATGGAGATGTTATTTATGATTAAATAATGATATACATGGTTATTAATTAAAAGTTCCTTTCTTTGAGACCTCTATGATAAAATTGATTCTATTAAAAAATTCAGAGCAGGCTCAGCACCTGCGGCTCAAGCCGCTAAGGCGCCAGCCACATACACCTAAGGTGGCCAGTTCGAATCCAGCCCAGGCCCACCAAACAACAATGACAGCTGCAACCAAAAAAATAGCCGGGCATCGTGGCGGGCGCCTGTGGTCCCAGCTACTTGGGAGGCAGAGGTAGGAGACTCACTTGAGCTCAGGAGTTGGAGGTTGCTGTGAGCTGGGATGCCACAGCACTCTACCCAGGGGGACAGCTTGAGGCTCTGTCTCAAAAAAAAAAAAAAAAAAATTCAGAGCCAGGTACAGTAGCACATGCCTCTAATTCCAGCTAGTTGGAAGGCTGACACAGGAGATCACTTGAGCCCAAGAGTTTCAGATCAGCCTTGGGTGTACAGCGAGACCTCATTTCAAAAAAAAAAGAAAAGAAAAAAATACAGGTTCAGGGTACTATGGCCATAGACAGAATTCAAAGAGTCTCCTGGGTGGGAGAAGGGAAGAGCAGAGAGAGGAAGGGAGGGAGGGGAGTGGGGTCTCGGTGTGTGACACGCCTTTTGGGGCAAGACACAATTATAAGAGGGACTTTACCTGAGAAATGCAATCAGGATAACCTGATTTCTTGTACTCTCAATGAATGACCAACAATTTAAAAAAGAAAGAAAAAAGAGTCTTCTGTATTAACAATCAAGCATAGCATACTCTTCTTGCAAACAGATTTTTAAATGACTGATAAACTAGTAGAAAAATACTCTTAAGAGTTAACACAAAAACCTAGGTAAACGATCTCCTTCTCTAACAAATAATCCAAACAGCAACATGTAAGTTTAGAAGCACAGTCTGGGCCTATCTTTAATATCTAAATTAGAATTCTCAGCCTTTCAAAAAAGCCAACCGTAAAAAAAAAAAAAAAAGCACAATAATTCAAGTTATTATATTGTTACCTTATTACAAAACAGGCTTCAGCATTCATAGCATAGGGCAATTTTAGATGAAATATTAAATTACAGAACAATTTCTATTGCCGTGTTTTTTTTTGTTGTTGTGTTTTGGTAGAGACAGGGTCTCACTTTCTCACCCTCAGTAGAGTGCCGTGGCATCCCACAGCTCACAGCAACCTCCAACTCCTGGACTTAGGTGATTCTTTTGCCTCAGCCTCCTGAGTAGCTGGGACTACAGGCGCCCACCACAATGCCCATCTATTTTTTTGTTGTTGCAGTTTGGCAGGGGCCAGGTTTGAACCTGCCACCCTAGGTATATGGCGCCAGCGCCTTACCTGCTGAGCCACAGGCACCCCCTGCAGCTTTAAACACACTGACTTGGGGTACATTAGGACAGTAATCATTAATGTTTTCCTATTCATTATGTAGTATAAAACAAAGGTACATTATGAAACCATTTCTAAATCTGCAACCCGTGTAAGATAATTTTCACCTGTTACCTCCCAGTCCCACTGCTATTGCAAATAATGCCTTTGAAAATATCAGGGAAGAAAATCTCTTTCCTCATCTTACTACCCTCTCCACCTGTCAACTATTTTAATAAAGCCATCTATAGAGACTACAGATGTTAGCAGCACCTAATGAAACTGTAGCGCACACAGCCTGCACGAGATGGTGGCTACACCACTGCACCCACAGGCTTGGAGAAACATAATCATTGCACTGTTGTTACATTCATCTATGGCAAGTGTTCCCTCCGACTTCACACGCTATATTCCTAAATTACCTTCCCTTATACTCTTTCCCTTGATATAAAGGAACTGAATTAACTTTAAATAAGACTTTAAGAAAAATCTAAGTGAAAATTTCACGTTGCCTCAAGAATACAAATTGTACTCCAAGTAAGAGTTTAGCTTTTTCTTAGGCAACATTAAAAGCAACAACAGAAAATGCATGATACTATAGCCCAGGGGTCCTCAAACTTTTTAAACAAGGGGCCAGTTCACTGTCCCTCAGACCGTTGGAGAGCCGGACTGCGGGCCCTGGGACGAGTCAGCTGCTATGCAGGACAGGCAGCCGTGGCAAAAACACCCGGTGGGCCGGATAAATGTCCTAGGCGAGCCGTAGTTTAAGGACACCTACTATAGCCACTTGTGCAAACATCAATGTCTCAAAACTTGACCTATTTCTAATAGATTTATAATAAAACATTTATAATACTGAAATCGCTCCAAGTGCAGAAAAGTGAGCAAGCTGTCACTGACAGTCACAGGGGAATCAAAAGGCTTCATAAATGTTACAAATCTTACCAAGAAACAATACTCACATGAGAGCAAAGTAAAAGTACATATACCAAAACAACCTTCATCTACCTAGAAATATAACAAAAATGAAAAACAATACTATAAAAACATGAAATGCTGACTTAAACGTCAATGGGGACTTCATTCAATAAAGCTAATGAAATCCAGAAGCCAAATGACAGATTTTCTGTAATATATATTAAAAAATTTCTTAACTGACAAAATCAGATGTGAAAACAATTTCATGAGAATTTGTAAAACAAAAATATTATTGACAATATACTTTGACACTTTCAAGGTCAATTACCTGTCGAATTAACTAGGCACCCTCAAGAGAAGGCTTAGTTTAAGTGTTTTTCCAAGCTTATGAACTGATTTCTAGGTGTACATGATATAAAACATTTATGTATGAAGAGTTATCTGCAAACTATTTATGTTTTATGAAACTGGACTGCTACTAATACCACTTCCATACCACACCTTGATGTTTTCTGGAAAGAGAAATATACAGGAATCACTGTCAGATCTTCAGCATAGTAGGCGTAGACTCCTATTAAACCATCTCAGAATGATCCCTAAGGCAACATCCCCAGAGGAAACAAACAACTTGGACACAGCAAATTTCACCAGGGGCAACATGAAGGA
The DNA here is from genome assembly GCA_963574575.1 of Galagoides demidoff. Lineage (NCBI taxonomy): Eukaryota > Metazoa > Chordata > Mammalia > Primates > Galagidae > Galagoides > Galagoides demidoff. The sequence goes on from CAUYQV010072981.1 coordinate 6,679, forward strand.
ACAACCTATATATAGCACTAGCTTGTCACTCAGCCTGAAACGCCACTCCCTCCTTCATCTTATTAAAGTACTAACTTGCAAGCATTTGACATCCAGCCAGAGAAAGAATAACTCATGTCATCTTTTAAAATAATTAGACGTAGAATCTAACATCCTCATGAAATAGGTTAGAACTGCAAGTCCTCTTTCTTCTAGAACAGACACTTTCTGAACATTAAGTTCCCTTTCCAGAAGTTAGAACAAGCTGTTACTTGAGTAGTTGATGACGGCTGGTAGTCAGGGAAGACCATCCCTGGCTTCCTCACTGTTCCAGGGATGCAGTCTGTGGATTTAGTTTGTACAGCAGACCTCGTTATCAAGATGATGGAGTCCTACTCAGGATTCTCTTCAAGATATATGCATCTCAAATCAGTCATTACAGCATTATTTACATTATGACAAAAAGTATCCAAAACTTACTGTTTGTGATTATTAACTAAATTGTGGGGCATCAAATAACTGAATTTTAAATAGGCATTAAAAGTTATAAAGACTACACTCTTTTCATGAAGAGTTTTAATATTATGATGCAACACACATTTATACACACGTTCTTTAAATGAATAAGATCATAAATTGTATGTAAAGTATGATTTTAAACATATAAAGCACATCTAGAAAAAACTAGAATATTAAAAAATGATTATCTTAGATGATGTATTTTTCTTCTATTTTTGTAAATGTATGTCATGATTATTACTTTTTACATTAGAATCACATAATAATCTTTTTAATATGCCAATGCTTAAATAGTGTTTGCCTATACTTTCTTCTAAATTCTAAAATAGAGAGTCAGAGAAAACCTCCAAAAAGGAACTGGAGGGTAGGGACTATGTTTGAAGTACTGGAAGAGCTTTACTGTTCAATTCTCTGTTCCTCCAGGAAAGAAAATTCCTGGAATAAGAGCTGGTGTGCAGGGTGACTGTAGGTTTTCTAGGTAAACTTCTAAGAGGTACAACCTCCCATCTTCCATCTATGCTTATTAGAGTATCCCCATTCACGACATGCAGATATAATAATGACACCCATCTCAAAGGAGACTTAAGAAATTTAATGATTTAACATATACCAAGCATTTAAAATGGTGCCTGGCAAATAGGAAAGGCTTAGCTATTTTGCCATAATCATTTTATTATCATCATTATTATTACTACTACAACTATTACTGCCACTATTACTGCTGCTACTACCACCACCAAAGCTATTATCATTACCGTGACCACTGTGGCGATAAGAACAAACTGGAAATAGAGTGTCCCTCTTACACGCCGCCATTTTCCAAAAAGAATAATACTTGCCAATTTGACCTCAAAGAAGCAGAAGGACAAAGAGGCAAGAGAACTGCACCAGAGATTATTTTTAATTAGCCGCAGTACGCCTCTGGCATGCCCTCGCTGGTATTCTGGCCACCAAAAGCCTTCCCCTCCTCTTCTGTTACCACACCCAGGTCCCTCTTTCTCCACAGTGTAAGATGACCTCTCTCTGTCTCCCTGACTCTGACTTTTTATAAAAATGTGATCACTGTTGATCTTTAAATAGATTCTTTTTTAAAATTTTTTTTTCTTTAACACCAACTGCCAGGCAGAGGATAAAATAGATTCTTAACTGAACCCTAATCTATTCAGAATTATTTATCAAGAAATTTGAATATTTGTAGAAGGAATTAGGTGACAGAAAGGGAGAAATCATAATACTTTAAGAAATTTAGTCTACTTAAAATGTTTATTTAATAATTCAAAATAAAAATAGTTAAAATATGAAAACTTTTGTCAAAATAAAAATTTTTATCTGTGAAAAACACATAAGAGGAAAAATACCTCCTGAAACTCAGTAACTGACACCTCTGGGAACTTGAACACAGGCAGTCACATAGATAACACGTGCACCTGACCCTCTGTGACCACAGCTGACTGCAACAGAGGTGTCCATCTGCCCTAAGGCAGACAATCTGATGACACCCTGAAGAATCCAGAGGAAAGACACAGGCTATGGAGGCCATTCAAACATTCGGGACCTAAGATACCAAGTCACTAATACGTAAAAGCCAAAGTCATAGGAGAAACAATTTAACAGCCTAAGAGAGGAAGAAGCCAATTCATAGACAAACACAAAAATCAGAGACCATATGGTCCTGAGAAGCAAAAAAGTCAATGACAGCCCCTGCCTTTTCTATTTCTAGTTCTGTGTGGTCTTAATAAATTTTATGATTCTGTCTGCTATACTCTTTTTTTTTTTGGGGGGGGGAGCAGGTTTTGGCTGGGGTTGGGTTTGAACCCACCACCTCCAGTATATGGGGCCGGCACCCTTCTCCTTTGAGCCACAGGCGCTACCGTGCCTGCTATACTCTTAAAAGTTAGTCCCCCTCTACCTAAGCCACCTTGAGATCAATTGTAATCACAAGTGTGCTCTCAACACAGCAGACATGATCACATAACAAATGTGCATCACCAGAATGTTTTCTGTCCTTGTCTTTTGTTAATGAAACTGGGAAAGTGCTTACAATATAAAATAATCATGTAAAGATTTAGGTATCAACATTCTAAAGTACTTGCTTGCTTTGTAACAGTAGAAGAAGAAATAGGAAAAGAATTTTGCAAAAAGAACTCCATTCTGGCTCAGTGCACCAGCTACGGGTTTAAGCCCAGCCCTAGCCTCCTAAACACCAGTGACAAATGCAACCAAAATATAGCCAGGCATTGTGGCGGGTGCCTATAGTCCCAGCTACTTGGGAGGCGGAGGCAAGAGAATGGCTTGAGCCCAACAGTTTGAGGTTGCTGTGAGCTACGATGCCCCAGCACTCTACCGAGGGGGGGACATAGTGAGCCTCTGTCTCCAAAAAAAAAAAAAAAAACAAAACAAAATAATTCTGCAAAAGAATTTCCAGCTTTATGGATAATTTATTATAGAATGTCTATACAATACCTGCTTCTTGGAAGAAACATGGATTCCTTAATGAACACGGAACCAGAGAGAAGAATATACCAGCAGGTTCCAATATCATCAGGACTGAAAAGAAAAGGTAATAGATCAGATGGTTATCTACAACAACAACAACAACAAAATATATGTATACATACACACACACACACACACACACACATATTGCAAAGTATAGCACCCAGGTTACTTCTAGAGTCACAAAGATCAATAGCATAAAACACATACATAAAACACCAAAATTAATGACAAGAAAAAATTATTTATCAGTATATTTTAATTGATCCCATAACCCTTATCATACCTACCATTCCAAGTTTTCCTTTTTCAGTTTATTTTTTGAACAGCAAATACTTTTAGTTGCTTCAGAGGCCAAAAATGCAAAGAGATAACAGTGAAACTCAGTCTTCCCAATCCTTTCCCCTTTCTATAATGCTGTTCCTACATTTTTCACCCTTCTTGGGTATTCTAGTAGAATTTTTTTATGTATATACACATATAAATGGACACACATTCTTATTCCCTCTACTATTTTTTTTAAACAAGAAAGATAGCACACTCTATATACACATGTCTATGTGGTAACTCCAGAGATCTTTTCTCAGAAGCAGCTTTCCTGGGCATTTTCACAGATGTAGAGCATTCCACTCTATTGCACAGAGGTGCCAGACTTTGACTGAAGCAACCCCTGGGGGCAATCATATGCAGTGGTTGAAATCACATACACAGTACTATACACAAAACCCACAATGAATAATCTCACACATACAGTAGCAATGGAAGATAAAGTCCCAGAAAGGCAACTGCTGGATCAAAGGGTACATACACCATAATTTTTTATTTTTGGATCGAGAGTCTCACTCTGTCCCCCTAGGTAGAATGTTGTGGTGTCATAGCTCAAAACAACCTCAAATTCGTGGGCTTGAACAATTCTCTTGCCTTAGCTTCCCAAGTAGCTGAGACTACAAGTGCCCACCACAATACCCAGCTAGTTTTTTTTTTATTTATAGTGGAGAAAAGGTCTGGCTCTTGCTCAGGCTGGTCTCAAACTCCTGAGGTCAAGCTATCCGCCCGCCTCCACCTCCCAGAGAGCCAGGCATACACTGTCATTTTGATACATGTTGTCAAACTGTCCTCCACAGGTGGTTAGCAATAAGTATGCCTGCCTCCTTCCCCACAGCCTTACTAATAAAGTTACAATTTTACAAATGTCCAACAATTTCATGTTGAGGCCTTTTCTAGGTGCTTCCAATTCTTCAGAAAACAACAACAACAAAAGATCCCTACCCTTGTGGAAATTACATTCAAGTCTCCTGAGAAGAGGACATCTGAGCACAGGAGCAGAGTTAGCCAGGAGGATCCTGAAGGGATCCAGCATTCCAGGCAAAGGCAGGGAAAGGGCAGGAGTATGCATGCCAAGGCCACAGGCTGACCCTGCCCAGCAAGGAGACCAGAGCGGCCAAAGCAGCTGAGGTAAGGGGTAAACCTACAGGTGCAAACAGGCACCATGTCACTAGTACCTTTTATCAAACTTCTGGATTTTTGCTAATCTGCTTGGTAAAAGTGGTATCTCAGTTTAATTTCATTCATTCTTCTTGTTATAGTAAGAGCGTCTTTCTTCTCTTATGTTCATGGTCCACTTCTATCATCACTTTTAACTAATATTATCTGTGAGCCTTTTTCTTACCTAGGAGAGTTTTTTAAAAACTAGCCTTTTGAAAGCATGAGCTGTGACTACCCTTCTTCCCAGTTTGTAGCTTACCCTGGGACTTCGTTTATGGTGCTTTCTGCTATCTGTAAGTTATTTCATTTTATATGGTAAGCTTATCAATTTATTGATCAGGATACAGATTTGACTACTTTTAAAACAAAACAAGAATCTAAAAAGAGCATGATTTAACCAGGGAGCAAGTTCATTCTCTGTCAAGCTCAAGACAGACAGAGCAGGAGAAGTCCGGGACTGATACAGTATCCTCAGGATACTGGGGAGTCAGGCTCTTTCTATTTTGTGGCTCAGCCATCCGCCACCTGTGGCTTCCATCCCATATTCCAAGATGACAGCCCCAAATCTCACGATCATATCCACGTTCTAGCCAGTGCAAGGGGTAGAAAGGAAGCATAAAGCAAACCCCATTTCTTTTAAGATTATGACACAGAAGCTGCAGACTAAGCTGGCCTCACAACCCAACTGCATATTGCAAGGAAGTCTTTAGCAATTTCTACCAAGTACTCACTTTTTGCTTTTTTGTTGTTTTTATTTTGTTACTGTTTTTGTTTTTCAGTAAGTGAATTCACTGCAAAAATTTTTTTTTGTAAAGGACACTAGATTGCATCTAGAATTCTAAATGTTATTTACTAATACCAGTCAGCATCATGTCATCATTTTCATTGTGCTATTTGCTTCCAAAGTGAATTATCAAAAGTGTATCTTTTCCCTATAAAAGATGTTCAACTTAACCAAATTATTAATCAAACTCATGACCACTGAGGTCAAGAGTACTGCCTCAATAAAGAAAAAATACTGTTAAAGTTTAGTTCTAGTAAAGAATCATAGGGGCGGCGCCTGTGGCTCAAAGGAGTAAGGCGCCAGCCCGATATACTGGAGGTGGCGGGTTCAAACCCGGCCCCAGCCAAAAAACAACTGCCAAAAAAAAAGAATCATAAAAGTGAAATAATTTCTCAAATGGAAATGAAAAGTACTTCAAAGAATAATTCCTACTTTTTCTCTCAAGTTTTTAATCATTAGCTTTTACAACCAGCAGTCATTTACCTAGTCTGGGGAAAAAAATCATTTGCCTTTCTTAATATAAGATGACAGCATTATTATTAAATTCTGATTTATAACAAGTTATCATAACATGTTCTGCCAGACTTAAAACAAGTAAAAAAACAAAGTTTGGTAACAAGTGATAAAACATTGAAATAAAAAGCAGGGGGAAAGAGAAAGAAATATTTTGTAAACTTATTTTAATCTGTTTTTACAATGTTCCCTTTATCACCAAAAGGTTAGTCTAGGCAAAGTAAAATCTAAGAAATTAAGGTAGATCCCACTTACTATGTAGCCTTGGCCAAGTGGACCAGACCTGCTACAAGTATTGAATGAACAACGATCATTAAAATCAGATAACAAATACCCAATGACAGCTAATGCTGCGTTAACAGGTTAAAAAGCACAAAAAATGGCACCAGGATCTAGATCCAAGATGACGTGAAGAATATAAAAAACATTAACTGGTTTTCAGTTATTTCCTGTCAACTCTGAAGGCAAAAATAAGGTGGACAAAATAAGTGCAAGGTTTATAAACTCAGCCTTCCCGGCCCTAATCATACAAGGTTTATAAACTCAGCCTTCCTGGCCCTGATCATAAAATACACATGAAGTGAAAGGCAGCCAAGGTCGACGTAGATAAAAGACCATGACGGTGAATACTCTGGCACCGTCAATAACCACTGACTACACTGCAATTGGGTTGGTTCCTCAGATCAGGAAATCTGTGGGAAAGATCTGGGGATGTGAGCTTAAGAAACTAGTACGTGGCTCAGCACCTGTGGCTCAAGTGGCTAAGGCGTCAGCCATATACACCTAAGGTGGCAGGTTCGAATCCAGCCCAGGCCCACCAAACAACAATGATGGCTGCAACCAAAAAATAGCCAGGCGTTGTGGCGGGCGTCTGTGGTCCCAGCTACTTGGGAGGCAGAGGCAGGAGACTCACTTGAGCCCAGGAGTTGGAGGTTACTGTGAGCTGTGATGGCACAGCACTCTACCCAGGGGGACAGCTTGAGGCTCTGTCTCAAATAAAAGAAAACTAGTCCGCCCAATCTCTATACTTACTGCAATTTTGTTTATCTGGTAGATGGGCTGTTTCTCTACCTTCCCAAAAGAATCCAAAGTTAACTTGCCAGAGCTATATTAGCTTGAATAGGCATTTGCAGAAAATGACAATTCAATCAACAAACATTAGTTCAATTTAGTAAGCATCTACTACAATCATAATTCATTTACTACTGAGTGGTCTCTTTGAAGGATTCAGGTTTTATTTAAAAAGTAAACTAATTAACAAATAATTCCAAAGCCATGAATCTTATTTTAAAGATGTTTTAGAAATAGCTGCAAACTAGAAAAATCCTCTCCTCTCTTCCTACCCATGCTTAGTTTCTGTCATGAAAATTCCTTGTTGGGAGATAATGCCATCATGGAAACCAGTTTTATTCAGCCATAATAGTTCAGAAATTCCGCTTTATATATTTATTATTGACCAGGTTTTATGAAACCGTAGTGGTGCTGGGCCACAGCTTTTTGTGATGAACATTCAGTTTGGGGCTATATTTCAGTACTTCATCTTTATCCAACTGTTACATTAAATGCTTGACATTATCAAAAAAGAATCCATTTTTCATCAAACGTTATAATATATGATGTAGAAATAAATGGCTTGCCTTTATGTCACGATAACAAAGAAAGGCAAGCTTTGAGACGGTTTGTCTTCTGACACTCGTTTAATTCCTGCCGAATCCATCTATCTGGCTTCTTTACCTTATGGATGTGTTTTAAATGGGCCAATGTTGTTAGAACAGTAACGTCAAACCTTGCTGCTAATTCATACATAGTTGAAGTGGATTCGATTCCCCTATAGCTTGCAGCTCATCCTCATCCACCTTGGTCTCAGATCCCACAAGTGGCTCATTTTCGAGATTAAAGTCACCAGAAGGGAACTCCTCAAACTATCGACATGCTGCATTTTCACTGGCCACCGCCTTCCAAACCCTTCCCTGACACTTTGGGCTGTCTGTGCCGCATTCATTTCATGACAAAACTCATATTCAAAAATAACACGAATTTTGGAATTATCTACCGTTTTATGAAAATCGCTCTAAAAAATTTTTCAAAGATAATCACAAGCCAAATGCACATGTGAAGTAACAGGGATGCACCTTCCCAATAAAAATAAAACAAGACATGTCAAAGGTAAAGGCCAGAGATACCAGCTGTCAAACTCAGTGCTGAGGGGAATCGGACATCTCGTACTAAACCACGTACCAAACGCTCTGCACTGACTGTGCTCACTTTTTCACTTACAGTTACGCCTTGGGCAGGCAGTGTTTGGGGTGAGGTACACCCTGATTCCATCCAGCTCTACCACACTCCCTCCTCCATTGTGGCTGCTACCAACGGGGGTTTGCAGCATTTTCATATGTGCAAAGCGATGACAGTTTTCTAATAGCAAAGATGAAACTGAAATGATGACAACAGTAATAGCGTCATCAAACTTGGGTATGCACATTGAGACCTCCTTTGCAGACACACCTACAATGAACCCAGCCAGTTAACAGGAGACTAAAAGAAAAATGATAGTACAGACAGTCCTCAATTTATGGTAGATTTTTTAACTTTATGATGCTTCTAGGAAGAACTCATACAACCACTGTCAATACAGTATTCAGTAAGTCACATGCGATAGTACTTTTTATAAAACAGGCCTTGTATTAGATGATTCTGCCCAACTAGAGGCTAACATAATTTAATGGGAGCCCATTTACAGCAGGTTAGATGTATTAATTTTTTTTTCTTTTTCTCTCTCTTTTTTTTTTTTTTTTTTTTTTTGGCCAGGGCAAAACCTGGTGGCAGGTTTGAACCCGCCACCCCTGGCATATGGGGCCAGCCCCCTACTCCTTTCAGCCACAGGCGCCGCCCAGGTGTATTAAATGCATTTCAACTTATGACATCACACCATCTTAAGTCAAGGATCATAAGTCAAGGATCTTCAGAAGTAGTAACGATAATAAATATCCAGGACTAACCCTGAGATTCTGTTCTATCTAGCAGCTCTCACGCTTTTCATATTCACATTAAAAACACAAGTCCCCAGACTCCACCTGTTCTACCCAATCTCCTATTAGAGAGAGATCCAGCAAAGCGCCTTGAAAACAAACACCGCAGAGGATTCTTACGCATGGGGCATGGGGCTTGTCGACTTTGAAAAACTTTCACAAACAGGAATAAACAGCAGGAAAAAACAACAGTGCTCTTGGTTCCCATGCAATTAGGTGCATGTGTTTTACTAACCAGTGCTATTTTAATTTTTCTCAAACAACTGTTTTATGTTTTTGAATTATGACCTAAGGAGCCCTTCTTCAAGGGTCACTGAAAAGGTAATAGCCATTAAGCCAGTCTTAATTCTCCAAGGAATCCTGACCAAACATTTCCAAATAATCTAAGTCTTACCCAAGTATCAGATAGAAGTGAGAAATTTGAAGAGGGAGAGGTCCATATAGCAAAGTAGTGCTGTGCAAATCTCTCTCACCTGCCAAACACATACTTAGAAAAGACCTAAGTCGCCTCAGAATCTCAGCATTTGACTTCACATGAGCTAAGAACAACAACGGACAACTAAGGTGATTCCAAGACATCTCATTCTACAACAGACATTTTGTCCCTGTTTGTGTGTGTGTCTTTATACGTACACACATACAAGACACTATAAAAGGCTCTCATTTTTATTTTTCACCAACAGTGAGGACCTAATAGAAAACAAAATATAAACAGACCATCACTAAACAATCAGCTCAACTTCCAAAACAATTGGATAAAAAGCCTATGAACCAATCAAAAACGTATGGTCCCTGCTGGGTATTCCAAGTCTACACTCAGCATTCCACACTTTTCCACCTCACTTTCTGCTCCTCAACAGAACCCACCGCTCCTGACCAGCTGCTCTCCGGCCTGTTCCTTCCTTCCCGATTCTGCTAGTCCGTTCAAGATGCTTGCTTCTCCCACAGTTGAATCACACTGTACCTTAAGGAATGCCTCTAACACTTACATTTTAAAGAAAATATTCTCACTCAATTGTTTTCTAAACTCTAAACTACCTATCCTCTGTAATTTCATTCAGTTTTATATTTTTTTCCAGTAATTTCTATCCCTGATGGATCTTCCTCCAGCTACCCTGAATTTCTAAGGCAGGAACTGTATGTCACATTCAGCAGACACATCGACGATGAACACCAACTTGGGTGGTGGGAGGGCAACAACTTCAGTTATCATTTGCTCAGCCATGAATACTTCTGCTTATACCACATGGCTCCTTAACAAGAGAAGTCCAAAGCCCTTGGCACAGCTCACAGAGAGGGCGGCGTGGTGCTGCTGAGAGCGCAGGCTGGGGGGGCACACACTCTTTCATGCCAGCCCCATGTGATACCGATGAAGTCAAGTTCTGAGATTCCAGCTCCACAGCTATAAAATGGGGAGACCAAGGCCTTCTTCACACAGTGCCTCTCACTGAACGGATCGGCTTGGAAGTAGTACTGTGCATAACGGGTACACCAGTTCTCCTCAGCTCCTCTCCTTTCCTACAACCGGCTCCGAAAGCGCCAACCTGCAGCTTTACCGTCTGCTCTACGCCCGACACTCCCTATGCCGCAGTGTCATGCAACTCAGCCACACCACACTTTCTTTCCACCGGTGCCTCAGCACCTCTGAGCAAATCTGCTGCCGGAGCTTCTAAATAGTACCTTTTATCTGGCAAACTTCAAGCTCCAGGTTAACTACCACCTCCTCTGAGAGGTATTTTGGTATATTCCAAGTAAAGTGAGTCATCTTCCTCCCCGCTTCCCAGAGCACTCCACATGCTCGTGAGAAGCAGCGGCCAGAGTATCATAAATATTTATAATGGTTTTCTCCCCAGTAGCTTTTAAACTCCTATAAACTCATCAGTACCCCAGTATATGCACGATGTAATGCTTTATTGGCATTCAATTATTTTCTTAATGAATGAGTTAATGAACTGAACAGAAACCAATTGAGATCAGGTATTAGAGTCAAAGATGTGCCCTTCAATTTTCAACTGGAAAAACGGGCTTAAAGAAGTGCCTCCGCAATATCCTGGAGATCCACTAGGTGGCGATGTCCCCTCGGGAAAGAACTGCAGGTGCAGCTCCCCTTTGCTACCAAGTAGGAAGCCAAGTGCAAGTGACCAATGAGAAGCTGATGAGGGGACTGGAAGAATAAAATGTGAATAATTTTTTTTTAAAAAACAAAAACTCATTCAATCAGCAAAGACAGTCACTAGAAAGTAACTTTCTGAAAAGGCTACTTTATTCAGCTGTTAATACAGTATGAAAACTTTTTACTTTGAAAATGAAGCCCATTCTGCTTACGACAAAGATGGGGAGACTGACGGGCAGGAGTTGGGGGGAAGACAGCAAAGCAGTTGTCACAAACACAAATATCTGTCTTTTATGGAGGGTGGGGACGGCAAATGGAAGCCGAAATAATGCTACCCATGAAAAACCCAAACAATTTAGAACCAGACGTTAGTGCTTTCCAAGATGATCCTGACAAAATACAGAACGGAAAGGGATTCTTCCCATATTACAGGAACAAATGCAGCGTGGCAGTGGCATCAACTCCGAGGTGGCCCGGGGCGGTGAGCAAGCACCACTCCAGGCTTCACACGGGCGGCACTAACAGGGCGTTAAACACAGAAGCAAAGCGATGGCACTGGCTTTGTGAGGGAGAATCCAGGAGATGAGCCGGTGGAATGCCCAGAAATGGGGGTCACAAAGAACACTTAGGGAAGAGCCAGGGACAGAGCTAGCACATAAGAGTTAGCTCAGCCGAGAACCACACATGGCATCAAGTGTCACCTTGGGGGCTATTTCAGAAAGTGCACATTATACCCACCGCACAGCACCACATTCAAACAACAAAGCTATTGGCTGCTGGGAAGAAAGAGCCAAATCCCCTGGAACCAATGGCCCTACATCTTTACCTGAAAAACCAGTGAGGGAAATAAAATGAAAACTAACAGAGGTTCTGACAATTACCTGGAGACAACTGGTAAGGAATCCAGGAAGGCCGCCAGTGACAAAAAAACAGAATCCCCTGTTCCTTTTCCTGTGTCTTTTATCTCACCGACATCATCCACCCACCCAAGAGATAGAATCAGAAAACAAAGTCTTCCCAAGCTTCTCCTTTTCCTCTGCTATCTTTCCATGGGTTTCCCCTCCCAGTCTCTCTTCATTGAAGCCCTTTGTTGAAGCTTGGGGCCTCATTTTTCCCCTCTATACTACTCCAGTCTTTTCACCAGCTTAGACTTGAATTTTCCCATAAATGATCAGGCAAAAAAACCACAGTGAAAATAACTGTACTTATTTACAACAAAGTAGCCTCTATCCTTTCACAGGCGTCCAGAAGACAGTTTAGCTCTGCAGTTTTCAGTACCGCGAGCCCCCGGATGACACGCTTCCCACCTTCTTTCTACTACACTAGCTACTGCTGTTGAGGAGAGCGTGATTTTCTATGAATGTGTTCCATGGGCTTAGCAATGGTCACCTTCCAAGATACAGAGGAGTTTTCAGATACACAATAATTTTAATCTTTTTTGCAAATACATCACTTCTATAACTGGATTTACCATAAACTCTAACAGTTATTTGTGTGTTTTTGCTTCTCTGATGGGGCTTTAAGCTAAACGCTCAATGACAAAAAGCTGTATTGTTTATTTTTGTATAACCAATGGCACCAAGTGGCCCTAACAATGACATCAGGCCAAAAGAAATGTAAAGTGAACACACCATTTTTACTAAGGCCTGAAGGAGAGACCGTATTTTAAGAGAGCTCTACCAAAAGTTAAAGGCTTTGGCATTTACATTTTCCACCTTCAGAACAGCAATATTTTAAAATGACATCATTCATAATATTACTTATATAAGCATATAAATTACATCTAAATTCCCACTATATGAAAACAACATTTTTGAAGGGTAATTTTGCTTTTCTTTTTTTATAAATTCCAAATTGTAAGAAAATTATTTCATTTATAATTAAAAACTCTGAAGGAGGAGGAAAGGCACCATTTTAACATTAGGTTTTTCAGAAAATCCTTATTCAACAATCAACAGTAACTCAATTATAGGAGCCTGGGACCAAAACCAGGGTAAGTCAGTAGCATCAATAAGAACTCCAAAAAAGTACAGGGGACATAGTGAATATTTATTTTTTTTTAAAAAAAAATGACAATCATATAACCAGCAGAGTGAACCATGTAAACTACTGAAGAACTGAGAAAACCAGAAATTCTGTGGGCTTGTTAATTAGTTGTGCTTACACTGATGGAATTCGCTTGAAAAAAATGAAAGAATGATGTGCTGGAAGTTATTAAGTTATTCAATAAACTTTTTAAATGGAAGAAGAATGCCAATATAAATTACATATTTATTACATCAAATCAATGATTTGGGATAGAGGGATAAATCCCAAGACTCCAGGAACAATTTAACGGAGAATTCAGATCTGAAAAATTGGCTCTTTTGGAGAAATGTTGCTCTTTTGAAAATAGGTCCTTCACCTAGAGTAATCTAGGACTCAGAAAGTTTAAAGAAAACTTATATGGGCGCTCTAGGAGACAGGGGAGGGTGGATCGCTGAGCTCAGAAGTTCAAGACCAACCTGAGCCAGAATGAGATCCCATCTCTACTAAAAATAGAAGAACTAGCCAGGCCTTGTGGCCAGTGCCTATAGCCCCAGCTGAGGCGGCTTAGGCAGAAGGATCACTTGAGCCCAGGAATTTGAGATTGCTGTCAGCACTGATGCCCAGGCACTCTACCCAGGGTGACAGAGTAAGACTCTGTCTCTCTCTCTCACACACACACACACAAAGATAACTTCTATAAGTTATCTATATATCCAGAAATATAGTCATATTCAAAGCTGCCCAACTCTACTAAAGAAGCCGTCTCTACAACAGAGATGGCAACAACACTGCAAAACTGTTTATGGCTGCACTAACCTACATTTATCAGAAAGCATATAAAGTAAACCATATTTTTCTATACACTGCTTTAAACAGGTTTTTATTCCAGAGGTAATTTCATAGAAAATTGATACAAAGAATCTAACACCTAAGATACAAAGAATCTAACACCTAAAGACGTGTAACCAGCCATTTTACAAGGAAGTTAGACCATAATGAGGGTCTTTATCTACAAATCAAAGGAGTTACTTCCTTTGAAACAAAAAATTCAAAGAATAACAGAAAATCGACCAAATGTAAATTTCTGTGCTAGGCATGGCAAATGAAAACTTAAAACATAACCACAGTCCCCATCCCCATAGAGTTTGCAGACTACATTTTTAATGTCTTTATTTATGTAGCCTTCTGTTCAACATAAAAGTAAACCATTTTCATTTAAAAATAGTAAATATAAAAATATCACCATTGTCAAGAAGCCTAAAAGTATCACTATATAAATAAAACAATCCTCTAGTATGTATATGTGTGTACATACGTCTAAGTTTCCATATTTACAGACACAGTGAATGTGTATATTGTAATGTGCCAGGCTTGGCGGCTGAACATCCTTGTCCTATCACTCTATGAAAGACTAATTCTTTAAAGATACCATTTTTTTTTTCAAATAAATGAAACCTTAGTAGGTCTCGCCATTCAAGTATAGCAAAATTATGGGAATGTGAATGGAAAAGAGACTTCAAAGCAGTGGTTACATCTTACTGGTAAAAAAAGGAAAGGAGATATAAAACATCTTTTTTCTTAGGAAAAAAATTAAAACAACCTATGTGTAAATTAGAGCTTTTACAGTAACTTAAAAACAAGACTACCGTGTAAAATAAAATAAAATCTTGCTCACACCAGGAAGGGAAAAAAATAGTGTAATAATTGGATGAGGAGAGTCAGAAGAGTGAGAGAAACTCTTAGACAGAAGACATCGCAGCACACTACAGTGTGCAGAAAAGATGCAGGTGAGAGCAGAAATAACGGCCCCATGCAGGCACAAAGACAGCTCTTTCTCCTGGAGGCAGGAGTGAGACAAGAGGCAACTGCAGATACAAATAACTAAGGATATTTGAGAACAGAAAGCAAAAGTGAGCAGAGTCAGCGGGGGTCGGTGTGGGAAGGCAGGCTCAGGGGTGCGAGGCATGCAGGGCAGTGGGAATAGCGTTGTGAAAACAGAAAGCCAAGTCAACAAGTGCACAGGCTGCTAAAAGCTTCAAGCTCCGCTGAGGCTTGCAGTTCTAAATTGCACATTTACAGACTTAAATGAAAATGTTTTAAAAGACCCAGCAGGCCTCAATGCAGCTTTTATGGAGGAACAATTTCCTCTCCTGGAATAGAGAGAGATAAACCCTTTAACGAAGTGCTACAAAAACTCTTTCAGAAACCAAAGAATTCGGTTTGACGTATGTGGAAAACAAGCATTGAGATATGGAGTTACATGTATTTATAATCTGAATATGTGTGCGCGCACTTAAAAATTTTTTCCAGCGGTTGAATTTCTGATCCAAAAGTTTCAAGTACTTTAAATGTAATTACATATTGAAATGAAATAGTGGGGGTGGCTGGTCATCAAGGAAAAACGAAAGCAGACAGACAGACAGACTTAAAAACGCGATTCCCATGCTATACTATGAGGCGGCCCAAAATTCTAAGCGTTTTTCAGAACAAATCCCCAACTGACAACTCTTTTGCTTCTTGATGCAATGCTGCCACTTTTACTCTTATGCACCCAGGGTTTTTACATGTATGTTTCAACTCTTCCCCTAATCTCAATACAATTTAAAAAGGCTTTTTTTGTCTTCTTGTTGGTTTATATTAAAACTATAGGAGTTAGAACATCACCTCATGACATAAGGAATGTTAGGAGTATTCCTTCCTAACAAAGGTTTAAAACACCTAAAAAAAAAAAAATGGGAGACCAAAATATAAATTATCCATACGAAGATGGCAGTGACACGATGCCTGCAGTCACATTTCTGTGCACTTAACCATGGGGAACTGTACATATCGTCACATTTATCCTCACACCAACCCCAAAGAGGAGGAACTATTATGTTTCTACATTTTAGATGAGTAAAATGAGATGCAAAAGTAGATCAAAAGAGCATTATATTTACCCGGTGAATTATGTAACCATGTACTTAGAAGTCACCAGCACACACACATAATAAGGAAAATGACTACTCATCTCTTGGTCATAAAACCAAAGTCTAAATGTCTTTGATATTCTGACTACAGTATATTCTTTAAGCTCAAGGAAGAACAAGAATGAACAAGTTATTTCCCCCACTTAATAAGAGTACCCCCAAACGGGGTGCTATTAATTAAGTTATCACAGATTTATGCATACCACAGGTGTGGGTGTTCTTTAATTTTAAAGATTTGCCCTTACACAGACTGGTAAGAGCAGAAACATGTCTACTCGAGCATCACAGAATAAAATAATTCAATTATACTTCATCACAGGATTGGCCAAATACTAAAACTCTGACTATGTGAATCTCCAATTAGTCTCTGTTAATTTTTGGTCTTATGAAATCGTGACGTACTGAACAGACTTTTAATCATTTACAAACACTGTGGGCTAATTCTAACTAGCCAAATAAGAGCAACTGCTAAAATCAACTCTAGCTACAAAGTCAAATACATTCAATTTAGGATAATCTAAAGTATGGCTTTGTGTTATCAGCACAGCTCATGTGTACTATCTGAACTGACTTAAAGAAAAAAAAAAAGTAAGGTATGAGCTTGGCACCCGTAGCTCTGTGGTTAGGGCGCCAGCCACATGCACGGGGGCTAGTGGGTTCGAACCCAGCCTGAGCCTGCTAAGTAACAATGACAACGATAACAATAACAACAAAAATAGCCGGGCATTGTGGCAGGCACCTGTAGTCCCAGCTACTTGGGAGGCTGAGGCAAGAGAATCTCTTAAGCCCAATAGTTTGAGGTTGCTGTGAGCTGTGACACTACAGTACTCTACCAAGGGTGACATTATAAAAAAAAAAAAAAAAAAAAAAGGTATATTTTAAAAGGCTGCAATCAGGCTCGGTGCCTATAGCTCAAGCGGCTAAGGCACCAGCCACATACACCAGAGCTGGGGGGTTTGAATCCAGCCCCAGCCCTCCAAAAAATAATGACAGCTATAACCAAAAATAGCCAGGCATTGTGAGGGGGGCCTGTAGTCCCAGGTACTTGGGAGGCTGTAGCAAGAATATCGCTTAAGCCCAAGAGTTTGAGGTTGCTATAAGCAGTGCCACCACAGCACTCTACCCAGGTCAACAGCTTGAGACTCTGTCTCAAAAAATAAGTAAATAAATAAATAAAAATAAAAAGACTGCAATCTAAAATGAGCAATAAATAATAACAGAGAGGGAATCCCAAGCTGCTGACGGGTTTCAGTTGTCAACATCACCCCTTGGGGAGGACAGGGTAAGGAGAGACTGTCCCAGTCTGGACGCAAGCATTATCATTTTTTACAGCACCATGGCATGAAAAGGACTGGAAAATGCCGGTGACTAGGATAAAAGCTGAGGCTGCAGAATCACAACATCCAGGCTCAAATCCAGGTCCCCTTTCAGATAGGTCCTTAACCTGGGCAAGTTCCTTATCATCTCAAAGCCTCAGTTCTTCCATGTGGAAAACTGGGCTGTAAGGATAACAGCTGTCTCACAAGGTATCTAGGAAGAGTAAGTAAATTACTGCACACAAGCACTTATCAGCGTACATGGGATACAGAAATTGCTGGCTAAATGTCTGGTATCACTTCATCACCCTCAACACTGCCCAGGCCATGTTTCAAATGGAAGAACAAAATAATAGGTTGAGGCTTGTTGCCACTAGCCTGCTTTGATAAACGTTAACAGCCATCAGTTTCCACCCCTAATATTTGTACACCCATTCCATTGATAGCTTCTGACCACTCCTAAAAGAAACAAATACTTAAAATATTTTAAGTTATTTACACTTCATTTCTTCAAGAATAAGGACCATTTGCCTGTGTTTTTAGGTTTTCTCATTACCAATTGTGCCTTGGCTATTCACTGTTTTTATATTTGACGTATGTTCTTTTAGACTATCAATGGATCTTTACAGTTGCCTGGTGAACACAGTTTACAAGCATATTATAAACAGTGTCCTAAGTTACAACTTAAGAACCATCCCAGTTCCTATCCACCTCCATCTTCCTCTAAAATCCATCCTGACTGCTTTGCTCCCTCAGCCTCTGCCTTAGTTCAGGTGCTCCCCACCACAGACTGCTGGACGTCTCTGCAGGCTCCCTGCCCAGCCACTCTGTCCAGCCCACCCTCTGAATTTTCATACAGCCACAGGAATTGTCTTTAAGGGAACTAGTAGGGGTGGGAGGCATTTGACCACATCATTTTGCTGCTTACTAGCCGCCAGGCTAGTAAAAGACTTAAGAGATAGGTGTGGTGGCTCTCGCCTGTAATCCTACCACTCTGGGAAGCCAAGGCAGGTGGACTGCCTGAGCTTAGGAGTTTGACACCAGCCTGAGCAAGAGTGAGACCCCCGTCTCTATTAAAAATAGAAAAAACTAGTTGGGTGTTGCAGTGGGTATCTGTAGTTCAATCTACTCAGGAGGATGAGGAAAGAGGATCTTGAGCCCAGGAGTTTCATGTTGCTGTGAGCTATGATGCCACAGCACTCTACCCGGGGTGACAGAGTAAGACTCTGTCTCAAAAAAAAAAAAAAAGAGAGAGAAAGAAAGAGCCATAAGAAATACAGCAACAGGCTCAGCACCTGTGGCTCAAGCGGCTAAGGCGCCAGCCACATACACCTAAGGTGGCGGGTTCAAATCCCCAGCCCGGGCCTGCCAAACAACAATGATGGCTGTAACCAAAAAATGGCCAGGCATTGTGGCAGGCGCCTGTGGTCCCAGCTACTTGGGAAACTGAGGCAGGAGACTCGCTTGAGCCCAGGAGCTGGAGGTTGCTATGAGCTGTGATGCCATGGCCCTCTACCCAGGGGGATAGCTTGAGGCTCCGTCTCAAAACAAAAACAAAAAAAAAGAAAAAGAAAAAGAAAAGGAAATACAGCAACAATCACAACAGATGGGCGTTACCTAGCTCTCGACTGAAGTAAGTTGCAAAAAAAATTCTCAGACAAACAACTTGAATATTTTTATGTTATCAAAGAGTTACATGTTAAAACATGGTAATAAATAATTATGGATGACTGGATATGATGTCTGGAATGTATTTCAAAATAATCCAGTTGGACACAGAAGAGGGAGCGTGGAAGATGCAACAGCTAGCAGTGATTTCACCATGTTGGGTAATGAGTATTTGGGGTCCACAATTGTGAGTGTAATTTTCCATAACAAAAATGTTACGCAGGAGGTTTTGAAAAAAACTCATGTCTAGTTGCACGCAGAATGGGCCTCTTTTTTAAACAAAACAATTTCACAAGCATGTGTGACTGTGGCCTGCCTCTTCTCTTGATCCATTGCCCCACACCTCACATCAGGCCACACCCCTTCACCTATGTCCCTTTTCTACCAAAAGCCTCTCTAGACTCCTGGACACACTTCTGAGACCCAGTTCAAAGGGCCACTTCTCTGAGGCTCTCTCCACTTTCCTCAAGGGGTCCCACACAGGTCTCAACACTCTGCATACACCCACAGCTATCTTCACAGCTATTTTGGTTTGTTGGTTTTTGTTATTGTTGTTTTCCTTCTATATTCTAGTTCTACTTCCCTCCACAGATTATAGATTCCTTAAGAGTAGAAGCTACGGATTTCTTTGTTTCGATAAATATTCCCTATAATATGCCTGGAAGGTAGTAATTATTTAATAAGTGCTTTGAGAAACAGAATGAAAAGTCCACACAACAATCATGGCAAACATGGCGGCTCACGCCTGTAATCCCAGTACTCTAGGAGGCCAAGGCGGGCAGATCGCCTGAGCTCATGAGTTCGAGACTAGCCTGAGCTAGAGTGACACCTCGCCTCTAAAAATAACCAGACATTGTGGCAGGTGCCTGTACTCCCAGATACTTGGGAAGCTGAGGCAAGAGAATCATTTGAGCCCAGAAGTCTGAGGTTGCTGTGAGCCATGACGCCGCAGCACTCTAGCAAGGGCAACATAGTGAAATTCTGTCTCAAAATATAAATAAATAAAATAATATGGCCAGGACATCATAGATATCTTCAATATGCCAGTATTTATCTACTGTATATTTATCACATTCTTAAAAACTCACTGTTAAGGAATACGTTACACATCTTCAAAGGAATACCAGTATTATTTAGAGATGAAATTATACCCAAGGAGATGTGGACAGTTTTATTTTCCTGTTTCAGAAATAAAGGTATGAACTAAAATGTGGCCTGTATGTGGCTATCTTCACATTTCACCTAGTATAACTGTGGAAATACAAATTTTATTCTGTTGGAAAAAACTGTATATGATCTCTCATTTCATGATGATAAACATGTCAAAATACTCTATAATATAATATCTCCGACCCACACACAATAGATAAGAGTACAAATGTAACTTATCAGGAAAGGATGATAAACTATTTTATGACAGGAAACAATCCAAATTTATCACATTTCTAATGCTGAAAAATACTGCAGAAATAAGTGAATGCGAACTTACCCCGCTGTTACTAACATCCTTTAAATTTAAGGTAGGAGGGAACACCTCCCAGGTGTGGGACAAACTACCACAGGGACTTTCCCTAACAAAGACCAACACCATAACCTCATCATTTGTACCCTTATATTAATCCGAAATTCAAAAAGAAGAATGAAATAGGAAAACTCAGTCACTACTTTATGTACATGGTACGAATGGAAAAGAAACACCTACTAGTATAAAACTTCGTTGGCTTCATGTCTCTCGTATCTCACGGTCTCACACATTAACCTGCAAAAGAGACGGAAGACGTGAGTTCAACGCCTGTCATGAAAAACACACCGATAGTTTTTTTAAAAACTTAAATGAGCTGTGCCATCTAGAAAGAGTACTTTATACGGCGATCACAATCATGTATTATCCTCAAGATGAATATCTGTGGTGCCCAGGTTAACAAAATAAAATCTGGCAAAGACATGCTAGAGGAGAAACTCTCTAATAAGATGTCTACTCCCCTGTGTTCACTGTACGGGGAAACAAGGTGTGTGCGTTTTTATACTTTGTGAATGGCATGTGGACAAATTAATGTTCCCCAACGTAAACAGAGAATGAGTAGGAGCCTAACACTTAGAAAAGAAAACCTATTAATTTGAAAAGTGGCAACATCATTCACAGGGCAAGGCTAACGTTACTCAACAGGGTGGAATTTCAGACAAATGCAGGCTTTTATTAACTAAGTATTTTTATTACCAATGACTAAATGGAGGTTTTAAAGATTTGTTTTTTCAGGTGATTCATCCTAGAGGGAAAAGTTGTGAAATTATACAAATTATAGAAAACGCAAAAGTTTTAAGTATTTAAAATGACCTAGAGTACAATGCATCTTCAAGACACATCCTATTATACTGAGCCAATTAAATTTTCTCCAACAGACAGGGATGCAAATCAGAGAATGATGATTTGGCCCATATGAAAAAAAAAGAGTATATAGAAAAAAACCTGCCATAAAACTGATTATTTCAACAGCACCTCCACCTTGGTCAGGGGGGCTGATATTCTCCCACCCTGACACCAACCCACATCCACATGTCTTTCTTCTGTTTGCTAAATAAATCCAAGAAACAACTCCCTGGGGTACACTTAGTCCTTCTTCCCACTGCCCCTGCCTACTTTAGAGGTCCTTATCCCCCGTCTCATCCTCCAAACATTCCAACTCACTCTCACGGCCCTCCAGGAGCCAGCAGTAAATCTCAAACACACATCATTTAAACATACAGTCTTCTTCAACAGGCTGAATCACAATCTTCATAGGAAGGGATGACAGTCACTAGCAATGACACTAAAAATACTGGGCCTTAAATTAAGTAACAGGCTCTGCCCTGTTTCCTGTTAGAACAGAAGGGTCATGGCCTCAGCCGCTTTTTTTCCCATCCTAAATCTCTTTCCTTCCCCTACGTAAGACCCTGAATTCCTACAAGATTACCTCCTTCTCCCACATCTCCATCCATTTCTCCCTCTCTACTGAACCAACGCCCACTGATACAGAAATACATCTCAATCTAGCACTGGGGCGAGACTGCACTTTGCTTTCCCCATTACTGAAAACCTCCTTTTACGGTTGTCCACGTACTCCAGCTCCACTTTCTCACCTTCTTCCCCACTCTCTAACATTTGGGCCCTGAAACTTCAAAGAAAAGTACCTAAAAGGAGCTTGCAGCCCCCTTGGTATCTGAACCCTATCTGTCCCTAACTTAGTTCCACTTCTCGGCAGCATCTGACTCCTCCTTTCTCCTCGCAGCACTGCCTTCTGCAGCCTTCCCATCCTCGGCCTCTTAACCTACTAGCCCTTGTCTGGGTCTCCTTTGGATCCCTCACCCCCACCTTATTCCTCTACCTGACCTCTAAATGCTATTATCTCCAGGGCTCGCTGTCCTTAGCCTTCTTTTCTTTTTTTTTTTTTGAGACAGAGTCTCACTTTGTCACCCTCGGTAGAGTGCTGTAACATCACAGCTCACAGCAACCTCCAGCTCTTGGGCCTAGGCGTTTCTCTTGCCTCAGCCTCCTGAGTAGCTGGGACTACAGGCGCCCGCCACAATGCCCGGCTATTTTTTGTCACAGTTTGGCAGGGGCCAGGTTCAAACCCACCACCCTCGGTATATGGGGCTGATGCCCTACTCACTAAGCCACAGGTGCTGCCTCTTAGCCTTCTTTTCATAATCTCTCCCAGTTTATGATTTTAAACTTAAGCTTTAAACTAATGACTTCCAAAGCAAAGACCCAGTCTCTGATCTAAATGCCTCTTCAATTCAGCCACTGAATGTGTAATAGCCACCTCATGCTTACAAACATCCCAAACAGAACCCTAATTTCTGCACAAAATCTGCTTTCCCCAAATTAGTGTCCAAACATTTAGGCCAACATCCTTGGAGTCATCATTCTTGACTCTTCTCTTTTCTTCATATTCATCTTTTTCCTAGCACTTGTTTGTAAAGTACAGCTCCCCAAACTGACCAAGTTCACCACCTATCCTGCTATAAAATCCAGCATGAGCCATGTAGCCCACGATTTTTTTTCCTCTTTTTTTTTTTTTTGAGACAGTCTCATTTTATCACCCTTGGTAGAGTGCTGTGTTTTCACAGCTCACAGTAACCTCTAACTCCTGGGCTTAGGCGATTCTCCTGTCTCAGCCTCCCAAGTAGCTGGAACTACAGGCGGCCACCACAATGCCTGGCTATTTTTTGTTTGCGGTTTGGCTGGGGCCAGGTTTGAACCCACCACCCTTGGTATATGGGGCCAGCGCCCTACCCACTGATCCACAGGTGCTGCCCCAAATTTAATTTTTTAATTAAATTATAGCTATGTACACTGATGCATTTTTTATCTCAACCTCTAGTACAGTCTTCTATCTTGCATGCCTACTGTCCATTCCATGCTCCACACAGCTGCCACAGAGACCTTCCCAAACACTGAGTCAGATCATCTCACACCTGTTCTTAATCTCTGTAGTCTCAAGGAGAAAACCCAAATGCCTCATCTTTGAACACAGGTCCTATACTATTTGCTATACTTACTATTCTTTTTTTTTTTTTTTTTTTGGGAGACTGAGCCTCAAGCTGTCCCCCTGGGTAGAGTGCCATGGCATCACAGCTCACAGCAACCTCCAACTCCTGGGCTCAAGTGAGTCTCCTGCCTCAGTCTCCCAAGTAGCTGGGACCACAGGCACCAGCCACAACGCCCGGCTATTTTTTGGTTGTAGCTG
>CAUYQV010072982.1:0-17287 GCA_963574575.1 Galagoides demidoff
GCATCACAGCTCATAGCAACCTCCAACTCCTGGGCTCAAGCGAGTCTCCTGCCTCCGCCTCCCAAGTTGCTGGGACCACAGGCGCCCACCACAATGCCCGGCCATTTTTTGGTTGCAGCCATCATTGTTGTTTGGCGGGCCTGGGCTGGGGATGCGAACCCACCACCTTAGGTGTACGTGGCTGGCGCCTTAGCCAAGGCATAGACAATATTATATGAAATATGAATAAACTAGTATGCTTAAGGCATCTCTCTAGACTAAGAAACTTGTAGAAACTAGAATGATATGTAGAGGAAACACTGGATTTATCACATGGAGAAAACATTTCTAATGATAGAAATTACCCCTAATGAGTTGCATTTTGAGTGGTAACAGAGACCTTGGGAAGCCAACACTGTGAAGCTGCAAACCAAGACAGGTTTATTTTTCTTTACTTTTTGTGATCGTCTTGTCTTAAACTCAAAATTAAGCAAATACCCAGTTAGTTTGCTCATACATTGTCTCCACGTATTACTAAATCATTCCTATTTTGTCCCTTCATCACTTAACAGAGTGGCTTTTGACTCAAAGATATATGCACGACTTGCTCAGCTTCTGTTAGTGTTTTTAATAGTCTGCAATAAATAACCAGAAGAGATGCATGCTTTGACAAGACAGGGTGATCAATTTTTAGAGTCTTTCTGTGAAGTTTTTATGTAGAATGTGCATGTAAAATGGTTTTGCTACATTTTTGAAAAAAATAAGATGATATTCAATCATCTGATACCCTGCCATCATTCCTTTTAAAGGAACAAGTTTTATCCTAAAACAATGGCTGAAAGAAAGCCTTTTGATATGAGGTCAACTGAGTTTGCAAACTCATCCTAGAAAAAGTGGTGCATACTTCATTGCTGAATACTAACTATGGTCATCAGATGGCCCAGAGGAGTGCTTCAGGGTGACCACAGTGATGTTCAGCAGTGAGGTATGTAGCACTTTTTCTAGGCTGAGTGGGAAACTTAATTTCTCATCTCATAGGATGACAGCTCTACTGGCCATTCCAGAGAAGAATTCCAAAATTGCTTTGAGGGGTAGACTAGGCCCTGGTGTTGGTGCCTACTTCCCTAAGGGGAGTCCCTCAAAGGTGACTATAGCAATATTCAGCCATGAGGTATGTAACATTCTTTTCTACGACAATTTCATAAACCTAATTGTCAGATCCCATATATTGCATATTTAAACAAATATATAGTTATTATAATGCATACACATTTTTATGTGTATGAACATACACTAATAGTAAAAAATATATATACAGTTGACCATCTGCTTTCATGAATAATAATAATTGAAAACAACAGCTAACCTCCTGTAGAATTTAAGTCTTACATTTTGTGGAGCTTTATTGATTATCAGCACTGTCCATCATCACATCTACCAGTAAGTGCTTTAGAAAAAAGAAAGATTGGGTCAGGCCCTCAAGACATGAGTTTCATGCTGATGGATTTGTCAATAGTTCCGTTCCTCATGCCTGTGCCTCTCTGAGCTATGTTTATTTAAGCAGTCTTGAGAGTTCTTGCATATTGACTAAAGGAACAGAAATTGATGGAAACAGGTTATTCTTTCATAAGCTGACAGTTTGAGTCCTTGATATTCAACAATGGAAAAACTAGAAATGATGCCCTGCCAAAAGAAAGCAAATTAAGGTAGCAAAGTGAGAAAGAAAGCTAGCTACAGGAAGCATCACTTACACCTCCGTGTCAGCAATTCACAATTGTGGAGCCACTCTGAAAGCTAGTTTTGTGCAAGATGCAAGTAAAGTCAATTTGTACCGAAAAAAAGATAGGCAGAGACCAGCTGTCATTACTTTTGACTATCCCATGGCTTAGATAAAAAGTGTCCCAGGCCAGGTTTCTCAGTGACAGATGTCCACTTCACCAATGTCTATCTCCCCAAACAGAACAATTGAATAAATAATGGAATGAGTTCCAAGGTGACATCTGAGCTACCAGCTTTTACTAATACCACATCCTATATCTGCTAAAGAATATATACATGTATTTTTTAAAGTAACTTGTAAAAAATATTTGCTTTTCATCTCAGAGTTTTAACCTTGCCTGTTAGCCTAGGGAGCAAACTAATTTAGGGACTTAATAATAGTTTTGTTTTCCTCTATCCTGCATAGGAAGGGATATTCCATAATTATCAGGCATAACTTGCTAACAGTATACTGGAAAGGCTCTTTTTACCTTGACTTTCATAAAACATGATGGTAGGTTTTATTTTAAAGAGCACGTCTATTTTTTTTTTTTTTTAATTCGGGATCATGTAGAACCCAAGTTAAAAATGTGCCTCAAGGTTTACAAACATCTCAAGTAGTTTTTAGGTTTTGTTTATTCAAGGCAATGGAACATCAGGAGGGGGACAATATATTTGATAATTTTCAGGTCTGTAAAAATGAGACTGTTGCTCTTTACAATACCTATCACTAATATTCTAAGGAGAATATATGCTGCTAGTTATGTAATAGCCTATGGTATTTGAGGTAGCATTTCACAATAAGACTAAATATCACGTATAGACTCTGCTCTCTACTCGGCCCTACTGTTGACTGACTTGATGTTATCATCTATAATTCCATAATTCTGAGCTCAATAAATTCTTTCTGGCTGAATGAATGAATGAATATTTTACGCAGTGGTATCTTTTGAAAATAACAGTTGGTTTGAATCTAAACTTAAAGATACTTAATTCGTGTTTCTAATATTCCTAGTCAGCTCTTTGCAAAGGATTTAAGGTTTAGCTCTAAGCCTATGCTTTTCAAAGAAAGTTTTCTAAGGAGTTTGCTTTTGCTTTCGTCTGCTCTTGAGGGTAACGCTGTGAAGTGGGAAGTGTAGTTACTATATTAGGAAGATCACGGTTTTTGATTGAGACAAACTTGGGTCCCAGTTTCAGTTCTGCTCACCACTGATGGGTTTGTGTCAACTTATTCACCCTCCCTGATGATGACTTCTGTTGTGTGTAAAAATGGTAATAATCCAGATCCTTAACTAAGCAGCTGGTCAATAGATCTAACATACTGACTGCCTGGCACACAGCACATAGCAGGCATTCACATCCCTTAATTAGTCCATTTACGAGTCATTATTTTTACATGAGTACCAAGTAAAAGGCAAGTTGTTACCATGTTTTGACCATTTTTCACTTTATTCTCGTTTCATAGATGATGACTTTTTTCATGAACTCCCAGAAACATTTCCATCTGATCCACCTGAGCCTCTGCCACATTTCCTCATTGAGCCTGAAGAAGCTTACATTGTGAAGAACAAGCCTGTGAACCTGTATTGTAAAGCCAGCCCTGCCACTCAGATCTACTTCAAGTGCAATAGTGAATGGGTTCATCAGAAGGACCACGTAGTAGACGAGAGAGTAGACGAAACCTCTGGTGAGTTTTCCGTACATTGGGATTGCAGTTCATGACTCACTTCCTGACTACTTGGCCCCACTGTCATACTATCATTTCAATCTGTGAAATTCAAAGTGGAGTTATTATCCTTTGGCAAAAAGTTCTGAGTCAGTTTGGTTAAGATTTGGTGATCTTGTTCCATGCATTGCAAAGTGAAATGCAATGAGTAAATCTTGACTTGGTTCCTATGGGACTACCTGAAGTTAAAACACAGTTTATGTTTAAGAAGACAAATAATGTGAATGAATAGACTGAAATAATGTTCGTGCCCTCCTGAGAGATGTCCTGGAGTTGTACTTGTGTAAGAGTAAGATACAACTATCCTGATATCTGGGGAACACATTCAACTAGGATAAATCAAACTTGTGTACATCACTGTCTAATGTTATTAGGGGCATTGCTTTCTTTTATATATTTTTAAAGGAATTTATAAATGTTATAGATTCAAATCATCCTGTATTCCTAATTTACATCCAGAAATGAATCCTAACTGTTGAACTCTTATCTAAAGCTGAATTGGGGCGACTGAGAACAATGCTAGCGTAGGATCTAGGAACAGATCCTACATAAGGATCATACACAAATCATAAGTGCAGTCACTTTCTGGTTGGATTTTGGTCACAATGTCTTTGCCTCTGATAATATCAAATTCCTGGCTTTACTGTAAAGTCCTATAAATGTCATCCTTAAAGATAAAACACTAGAGGTATATAAAAGATGAAGTAGATTCTAATGACCTGGGAAGTATGGGTTAGCTATCAAGGGAACTTTCTTGATAGCAATCTTTTACTCCACAATGGATAACTTAAGATAGTTATAGAATCTAGAGTTTTTTTAAATTGGAAAGATATATAGATATCTTCCTGTGGGGGGTTAAGTGTTTTTAGTTTCTAGCAGGGAGAATAACTCTTCGAACTCTCAGTTCCCTTCCAGACCTATGATTATACAATATTGACATATCTTTTAAGTATGAAGCTTTCATTGTTAAACATGTCTGAGCTGAAGAGCAATAAACATGACAAAAATTGAAGCCTTTAAATACTTTTGTTATTCTTCATAGATATCACTCTGTGACAAAATGAATGTACATTTTCAAAACCAACATTATAAGTAATTCACATCTATACCCAACTGTTGGATTAACCAGGGACAAATAAAGAGTAGCAGCAGGGAGCAATCTACCGTCAATGTCCCTAATAATATCCAGACCATCTTGATAGGATGGGACATAATGAAAAGGAACAGACAGTGAGAGGACTGAGAAAAAGCAACTTTTAAAAAAGTATATGGGACATATATTTTATAACAAAATGGTCTTAGAAAATCAGTAGCAACTCTACATAATTGCTTGTCAATTTGTGAATCAATATGCTCAAGGAATTCAAGCTTGTGACTGCAGAAATAACAGGTGTCCAATTCTAGGGTAGCTTACTTCAGGGACTTGTCCCACCTCTTGGTCTAATTACTCAGAAAATAACTCCATCAGATGTCTTTGCAATCTCAAGTGAATTGAGTTTTATTTGTTTCAGCTCATTTCTTTGTAAAGATTTCAGACACATAAGCTTTTAATGATAAGAGGGAAAAGAAAGAAATCACAAAAGCTAAAATGAATATTACAACCTATTAGGCTTGTCTTTACCAAACTAATGAAAATGCCTGTATGGGAAGATCATGAATAAAAGCAAAACTGCTGTTATATTGTGCCCTTCCGCCATCTTTATGCTACATTTTGTTGGTAACCACACACATACACACAGATTTCCTTTCTACAAGCCATGTATTTTCTGTATTTCTACACAAAATTGATTAATATCACATACACTGATGATGAAAACTACCTTTTAATGTAGTAAAGTTAAATAAAATATATGGCATGTTTTCATTCAGCTTCAGGAGAGGTAGATGAGAGCCAAGGAAAGATTCGCATAGTAGTCCTGAGATTCAGGAATGGAATGAAATACAGTACAGCTTTTTGTTTTCCTTTTCATCACAAACTTGGCAAAAAAAAGACAGCATTCAGCTAAGTGTTGACACATTAAAAGTAGGTAAATAGTATCTGAAAAGACAAAAGTGCACACAGATACCAGTTTGAATTAGTTATCATTCTAACATCCTAGCCAGTACTATTAGACAAGGCAAAGAATGAAGAAAGTGGTAAATTATCATTTGTGACAAATGAAATGATTTTGCATGTCTGAAAAAAAATTTTTAAACAAAAATACAGACTATAACTGATAAAAATTTTGTCTAACCCCTTATATTTTCTGTGTATTGGTAGCCAATTCAAACTGCAGGAGAAGTTATGAGATATGAGATAGCAATGTAGAAGAAAATACATAGGTATAAAGATAAGAAGAAATTTACAGAATTCTGGAAATGGAAATTTTAAATTCTATGCAGGCAAAAACAACACCATGACTTGAATAAATAGAAAGCCATCATATTATTCTTGCATAGAAAAGCTGAGTATTTTTGAATGTCCAATATTTATAAATGAAACTATAATGTTACCAACATATTATGAAAAATAATTTGTGAAAATAACTGGGAGAATTTTGAAATGGTAGTAGTATGAAGAAGAAAGCTTACTTCTTTATGAATATATTATAAAGCTAAAGAAATTAAAAGAGTTGGACTTAGCAAAGGTTAAAACACAGAGATTAATAAATTAACATAAAGAACAAGAAATACACAAATACCTAAGGCTTTTCTAGAATGTGACTGGGCTAGGCATGGTGGCTCACACCTGTAATTCTAGCACTCTAGGAGGCCTAAGAGGGTGGATTGCTTGAGCTCCGGAGTTGGAGACCAGCCTGAACAAGAGCAAGACCCTGTCTCTAAAAATAGCCAGGCATCGTGGAGGGCACCTATAGTCTCAACTATGCCGGGGGCTGAGGTAAGAGGATCACTTGAGCCGAAGAGTTTGAAGTTGCTTGAGCTATGATGCCACAACACTCTACCGAGGGTGATA
Source organism: Galagoides demidoff (assembly GCA_963574575.1). Taxonomy (NCBI): domain Eukaryota; kingdom Metazoa; phylum Chordata; class Mammalia; order Primates; family Galagidae; genus Galagoides; species Galagoides demidoff. The sequence continues at coordinate 6,417 of CAUYQV010072982.1, forward strand.
AAGTGAGACTCTGTCTCAAAAACAAAACCAAACAAAAGAATGTGATAAAGATCAGTTTCTCAATCAATGAGAAATTGAGTTTATTGAATGAATGGGCTGAGATGACAAGGTAGGCAGCTGGAAAACAGAAAAATAAAGTAAACTTGAATTCTGTCTCATTCGGAAGACTAAAATAAATTCTAGCCATTGGGGCTTACCATCCTCATGGTCCCATCACCATCATCACTAGAAGAAAATTTTGGATGTTCTTCTGGATTGTTAGTTATTTGTTTGGTTGATTTCACTGATGTGCAAAGCCTTTTAAAATACATGAAATCCATAAGCCTTACAAGAAATAATTGTTAAATTGAATATCAGAGCAAAATAACCATAGACAAAACCAAGGAACAGATAAAAAACTAATTGTGTTATCTTTAGATATATATTTGCCAAAGAGCAGATTTAACAAATATGGAAATAGCTCCTAAACAACTTGAGAAAAAGACCAGCAATCTAATAGAAAATGAGTAAAGTTTGAACCTGAAGGTACAGGGAAAAAAATGCAAATGGTATTTATTTATGTATTTATTTATTTAAACATCTAAGGAGGTATTGTCAGAGTCAAAGCAGTTGTTACTATACACTGTTAATTAAAGGCATACTTTGTTGTTGGTGGTATAAACTGGTCCAATATTTTTAAAGGTCAATTTGAAAATAGCAACAATATTGAAAGCCAAACATGTTTCACTGAGTAATTATAAGTCAAGGAACTATCTGAAAATAAAACTAAAAATGTGCACAAAGATTGCATACAAGGTTGTCCATTGTACTATTATTATAGCAGAACATATCAGGGACTGTTCATCCCAAGGATGAAACACTATGATAATTTTTAAAACAATAAGGTTGTTCCATATGTGAAGCTGTAGAAAAATCTCTCAGATAAAAATTTTCATGAAAACCAAAGTACAGAACGTTGCATGTGATATATTCCCATTGAATAAAGAAAGAGGACGCACATATATTTTAATATGCATTGAAATTTTCTGGAGAAATATCCAACAAGCCGTTGACAGCTTAGAATCTGGGAGTGATAAAGAGAGTTTGATTGTTTGATTTTTTTTTTCAGTCCCATGAATGTATTATTTTCTTAATAAATAATGAAACCTGAAAAAAAGCCCACACTCTACTTTATTGCATTTCTTTACCTGCTGTCATAAATCTCCAATATGGACAAATATTGGGTGAAAATCTGTAAACATTTTATATTAGGGCTTTTTGCTTTCCTGTGAGATCAGAAATATTGTGAATGGAATTGAAATAGAGGCATTGTGGGGTTTTGATGACCTGAACCTTTGGTCCTCAGCTCTCCCCTGAATAGAGCCTTACTATAGTATTATAGCCAGGCTATAAGAAATGGTAGACTACATGTTGTCTTGAAACACACTGCAAATCAGAGAAGTTTTCTTAGCACTTTAAAAAAAAAAATCAAACTGGTTATGACATGAGAAAACAGAGAAAATCCTTGCCAATAAGCGTGTTTTTACAGACACCTCTGCCTCACATTAATATTGGGGAGCATATTTTGTGACAATCAGATACATTTCCTGACAACTAAGAAGGAAGGATCAATTACATTTAATAAAATTTCCATCACAGGGACTTTTACAATGGAAAACTACAAAATAAAAGCATGATGGTTTCTATTCACTGAGCATAACTGGACCATTGCTCGTAACAAGATGTATCTATTCGAGATCATTCATTACCATTTTCTTTCCCTTTTCGTAATTGAAACCACTTTTGTATTTCTCACACATTTATAATGAACAAAAAGTGGAATGTAGCATATATCAGATGATTTAGAAATGTTCAGTATTCAGAAGCCCTTCATTTGGTAACATAGTAATGTATACCTGTACTGCCTTCAAAATTTTGATCTTCTCAACATTTTGTGGCCACATCTTTAGGAAAAACTCAGGCTCAGCTGCTTGACTTCTGTTTACTTGAAGTCTTTTCAACCCTTGTTTCCATGGTACCTAAGATCCACTATCTAAAAGCAAATATTTTTCTTCCAGGAAGCAGCAAGGGACTTTTGAAATTTTAATAATCCCTGAAGTTTTCCTTTTTCATCTTGAATTATTCCCAAATTAGCAGAACGTATCAATATGGTCAACACAACAATTAAAAAAAAAATTCCAAGCCTTATACTGAACACCTTATGTATGTTATGTTTTTAATCATCACAAAGGTCTTCTAAGATAATTTCTAAGATTCTCCTTTGGTAAATGAGGAAACCAAAGCTCAACAGGATAAAGACACAAACTTGCTTCAAATCATATAGTGAGGAGGTGACAGAGCCAGGGTGTAAACCTAGGGCTCTCTGCTTCCAAAAGCCCAGGGCCTCCCTAAATTTTCCAGTAACTACTAGACACAGAAGAGTTAGTCTAAAAAGAGATGTGTAAGACAATTATCCCTTTTCTCAGGAGGAGAAAGTGTGCCTCAGAGCGTCAGCTAAATGTATATCTAGCCTGCTTTCATTGGCCTTCCTTGCCCTATAGACCTTTCCTCTTGTAAGCCTTTGTAAGTCATAGCCATGTAATAGTCTAAGCTAATGCTTAGAATTTTATTTTTTAATTTTTGAAGGGCTTTAATATTTGGCCATTCAGTAAAAGGTGGACCTCAGCTGGAAAAAGAAGAAAAGAAATTGCTGAAGAGAAACTGCCATTGGTCATGAATTTAAGTGAATTGCTTCTGCTCAAAACCTCAACTCAACACTTTAAAAGATCCACTACACTCAAGCCCCATTTTTTGCAGGAAGAGTACAAATGAAAAATCTTTCTGCCAATTTGTTCTCAAGTCATCCTTCTGTTTTTCATCCTAGCTTCTATTCCCCTAGTGCAGGCCTTTAATTGTATCCATCTTACATTACCTAAGTAGCTCCCTACACCTTCCTGGTGGGGGCCTTTTCCCAGCAGTTCATTCTCCAGGTAGTAATAGGCTAAAACACAAGCATTCGGGGATCCTCCAAGTGGTTTCTCCTTCTTAAAACCTGTACAAGTTTTGTCGAGTACATTCCTATGAAGACATCCTTTTGTCCCTGGGATAAAACACCTCCTCCTTGACCTTATTATATCTTCAAAATCTTCAGTATAATTGATTCCTAATCAGACTTTGTAGCCTCATTTCAATAGTTTTCACCTCTGCCACATCCCTATATAATAGGTCAGTGTTGTTTTTCCTATTTAACTGTGGTCATCAAACCACTGGTGTCCTACAAGTTGTTTTTTTTTTTTTTTAATTGCTATTAATTTGGAAAGGAAGTAAACAAAAATTCTGTGGTCTAATAACTTAAGGAACATTGCAGTATTACCTTTTTGGAGGAAAGTATAAAGTCATCTTAGTCTATTTGGGATGCTGTAACAAAGGGTCATGGACTAGTTAGCTGATAAATAACAGAAATTTTCTTCCTAAGATCGAGGTGCCAGTAGATAAAACATGTGATGAGGATCTGCTTCCTCCTAGGTGGTGCTTTCCTGCTGGGATCTCACAAGGCAGAAGGAGCAAAGGGCCTCTCTCTTGCCTCTTATAAAAGTAGTAACCCATTCGTGAGGGCTGCCCCCATGACCTGATCACTTCCCAAAGGCCCCCACCTCCTAACACCTTCACCTAGGGAGTTAGGATTTCAACATATGGATTTGGAGGGGACATGAATATTCAGACCATAGCAAGTATATTATTAGCATGTGATGGTTTTAGGAAAGTTCTGTAAGTGAGAAAACCTTTACTGTTTGGGAACTGAACTCTTTTTTACACAACCTTTATTAAAATATCATGAGACCTCACTGTCACTTACTGGTTTAGAAAATTCTGCTTATGCATTTTCAAAGGGAAATCATGGAAGATTTGCACAAATTTTAAAAAATTATGCATCTACTATTTTCGTTACACTTTTATGCCTCAGAATCCTAGAAACTTTAACTTCAGAGAACTACGGCAGTCAATTAAGTTTAATGAATTGTTGGCATGTTTTTCATGAAATTGAATGCAATGGATTTTCTGTTATCTTAACTTCATGTACTTACTTATGTCATACAGAACTTTAGAAGATAAGTCTGGTTATATAATGCCCTCTCATTAATCTTAGCTACTTGAAAGAGATTGTTAGCACATCTCCTTTCCCAAATTCTCTCTCCTCTACAGTCTACACACTGTAACCTGAGAGTAAGCACCACAAAATCAGATATCACATCTGCCTTTTTTCACTGTCCTAGTTCCATACTACACTTGCTGTTGGGTACTTAGTAGGTGCTCAACAAATTATATAAATTATAATTTATAAATTGCTGTACTCTCAGCAATCTGAAAGGCTGAGTTGGGGGGGGAGGATAGTATGAGGTCAAGAGTTGGTGATCATCCCAAGCAACATAGTGAGACCTTATATTTATAGAACAATGTAAAAATTATCCAGGCATGGTGCCACATGCCAGTAGTCCCAGCTGCTTGAGAGGCTGAGGCAGGAGGATCACTTGTGCCCAGGAGTTTGAGGTTGCAGTAGGCTATTGCGATACCATTGCCGTCTAGTCTAGACAACAGAGCCAGATTCTGTCTCTAAATAAGTAAATAAACAAATAAATGTCAAACAAATTTATTATTCTTTTACCATACTTTTCCTCATCTACCTCTGTCAAAATCTAAGTGATTTTTTTTTTTGACAGAGTCTTATTATGTCACCCTCGGTAGAGTGCCCTGGTATCACAGCTCACAGCAACCTCAAACTCTTGGGCTTAAGCAATTCTCTTAAGAAAATTCTCTTAAGCAATTCTCCCAAGTAGCTGGGACTACAGGCACCCACCACAACGCCTGGCTATATTTTGGTTGTAGTTGGCCTTGGCTGGATTTGAATCCACCAGCTCCTGTGTTTGTGGCTAGAGCCCTGGCCACTGAGCTATAAGTGCTGAGCCCAAATCCTAGTCATTCTTAAAGAAATCTCTCAAATGCAATGAATGACTCTTTCTGTAAAACCCCAAGTCATAAGTAAACATATCTTCATTTCTCTTATTCATACTTCCATTTTCATGATACTCATGTGCTATCTGTATACATGTGTGTTACATTAGTCCATATGAAATTACCAATATTCAACCCCATTTTGAGATGCAAAAAAGTCACAGTTTTTTTATAATTTAGTATCACTTGTTTTATAAAGTTGCATTCTGAGATGTATAGATGACATATAATCTGATATAATAATCTGACGTAATATGTGTATATATATACATCTATATATCTATATAGATATATAATCTCCATCTCTTCAACTAGATTGAAATATAGTTTATATTTTGGAAAGCTTTGTCTTTTCTATAGATTATAATGTAAGCCTCTAAGCACAGGAAACGATCACTGAACACTTGTTTTGTGAGATTATACATACTCTTCTCACTAAATTCGAGTAACTAAAATTTAGTGAGACAAACCGATAGTGTGTTTATTTGGAACATTTCATGAATAGGTAATTTGAAAAATACATATAGATAGCTTCTGTAAGAAGAGCCATTTCACACATTAAGTATACACATCACAGCCATTGTTGTTCTCCATGTAAGGTAATCATTTTAAACTCAGTTCCCATAAACAGAGTTAAGATTTTGAAAAGGAAGTTAGGTGGATTTTGTTCAAATTTTAGTAAATGATGCATAAAATTTGGAGACTCAATTTGAATGTCATTCCATCATTTTCTACTGAAGTCAGTAGGAGTATTGCCCTTGTTTTAATGGAGCTTTATATCTGTAATATAGTTGTCTGCCAATGAAGATAAATGAATCTGGAATATAAATCAGGTATTTATTTGATTTCCTTCTCAGAGGTACTTATTTCAATACCAGAAACTAACAATTTTTCTTTTCAATATGAGGCTGGCCTCAGGGCTGAGTAAATAAAAACAGAAAATTCATAAGGATCCATGTAGTACACGGAGGATCTTTCACTGAGGTAATGTGAACACTTCACAAGACGGTAGTTGCCAGTCATAACAGAGTATCAATTATCCCGAATTGTATATTCTTAGCTTAGTCTTTACTTGTTGGTGCTCATAGTTGATTCATCCTGATTTAACCCTGACTAAATCTTTAAACACATGGGTTATTGTGGCAATATAATCTCAACTACAATTGCAAAAACATGATTGGATCAGAGTTCAAGAACTTGCATTTAGGGCATTTAGAGAATTTGCATTAAAAAGAGATTTAGTTGCTCTTTTCATTGAAAACATTCTCTCCTACTAGCTTAGTGATTTGGGCTCCCCTACTTTGTATAAACTTGGTTTGTCTTTTTATTCTTTTCCTGACTTGCAAACACCAGTAAGAACTTGAAAATGTTTAGATTATGTATTCGATACTCTTTGTTTCTAATCTATTGTTATGGTGAAGTTTTTATTGTTGTTCTTGTTCATTTCTGATAATTCCAATGTTTGCGAATGTCATTATTATAAACCCTGTTCATACTCCAAAACCCGCTGACCATAGTTGTAGAAGTAGGTAATTTTAATTCAATTATATCCCATGGGAAAGATCTTTAATGTTTGAGTTATATATTGTATAGAAAATTTTAATAGCAAGTATTTATTGAGCAGATATGGCCAAGAGCATGATTGCAAAGTCAAGGCCTGAAAACATTATGCTGCCTTTCAATGCAATGTTAGCAAGTTGTGTTTCATTGGAGAGAAAATAGACATTTTCTAAAAGAAATACATTGAGTTTTGTTCATGTAATGAACTCAAAGGATTTCTCCTTTGCCAATTAGCACTCAGGGCAAGGTTACTTGTAATATATCACTCCTCTTTTTTCCCGTAGCTAAAATGAAAGCATTGATTAATAGAATTTAATCAAGAATATGCATATAAGTAGACATATAAGTATATACATATGTATTTGTGTGTGTTTTTTTCCAAATCCCAAAAAGAGAAAATCAAATCCTAACCACCCTCAGGCCCTCACACAGGCTACAATAAGAAGCAGGAGTCCCAGGATCATTCTTCATCTAGACGACTTGCTACCCAAACAGGGCATTTCAGGAGGAAAACCAGTGCTTATGTTGCTATAGCAATTTTTCCATGTGCCCAGCAACGGTGCTTACACTGCGGCTTAAGAGTTTTAATATACCCACTTCAAAGGGAAAACAGCAGAATTGTTAAAAGCTTTAGTGTATTTTTTAATCTAACCTTTGGCTAAAATCTGTGAAGGGTTTAAGAAGAGTCTCTTGTCCTTTATTTTCATGGGAAGGAACATATTTAACAGTGTATGGTATTGTAAAATGAAACACAGCATCATAGTTAAGGAAGTATATACAACAATTTCAGCTTAAAAGAGAGGGTCAGCTTCCTAAAGACCATCTATCTTTTCTCCCCAAACTTAAATATGCTTTGTTGGTATCTAAACCTATTGTGCTAAATATAAATAAGCTTGGTTGATAATTATGAGACTGTTGTCCTTTCTGTTCGGTGATGTCACCAATTGTTATCGGTTCTATTTGAGTCTCTGTATCACTAAGTCTTAGTACCCATTATTCTTTCAACAGTTTGTTTAAAATCTCAACACTATTTCTCTTTCCCCACACCAACATTTTTGGCATCTTTAATGACACAGCAGATAATTTGTTATTTACCCCCAACTGATGACTAATCTAAGGTTGGCTAAAACTTAGGAGGAGAGGACTTCACTAGCTCTGGATTTTTTTTTTTTTTTTTGTCTTCTCCTTTATGTACCATCAATCCTGAGTTGTCTCTTAGCTAGTGAATCTTAGACCCCTCAGGAGGATGCTTATTGAAATATCTACTCTTGCCAGATCCACTGAAAAGCACATTTGGGGATAGAAAACCAGCATATAACATGAGAGCTACAGTTGACCAAATATCAGGGTCTGGCAAAAAGGTGAACCCAGCATGTAGGACGTATGATCCACTGTGGTGAAGAACAGTTCAGATTAGGGAGGCCTTGGACTCATTCCCAATTTGATCAGAGGTTTAATCTGATTATAAAAATTCATTCTGGAAGAAATTTCCCAGAACACAAAGGCAAGAGCAATAAGAAACTATTAAGGCAGAAACTGTCAACTCCAGCCACACTTGACAATCACCAGAGGAGAGTTTTGAAAACACCTACGTCCTGGCCCCAGCCCCAGAGGTAATGATTTAATTGCGACAGGGCATGGCTTTTCCTTTGTCTGTCTGTTTTCAGCTTACTAGTAATGATAACAGCCAGGCCTGAAAACCAGGCATAAAAGAAACACTATTTATTGCAAAAGTGAGGCATAGATGGAGAATGTACATGTTCTATTCAAAAACCATGACCCAGATTCATTACTTGGTTCTGTAAGTAGGAAAAAACCAAGACCTGATTACTGCACTTAAGAAGATCCCAGTCTATAGGGAGCCAAAGAGAGCAGGGAGGAGAGAGAGAAAGCCAGTATACTGTTACCATTTGCTGGGGTTTTCCTTGCACTCTGAGAATAAATTCCTGAACCCCCCTGGTAGTTCTGAGGTATAGAGTTACATGGTGTAGAGCTCCCGCTCTCTTCAATATCCTTTCCCCTGTCTCTGCCTATTAAACTGCTGAGGCTGAAGGATAGCAGCCTCCTGAGGGAGGTGGGGGCCATTCCCAGGCTTGAGTGAATTAAAATTTAGCTGGAGAAACCCAGGGGAATGTTCTGTACAAGGCAAGTCCCAGAATGGCAGGGAATGGAGGATGTGCCACTTTTTATAGTGACAGCCTGGATGACCCTGGACAATGATGCCGTCTGTACGAGGTGGCCTCGCTGACTCCGAGGCTACCTTCACACACCCGCTCTGGGGCATTTGGGAAGCTGGGAAAACATGGCCCAGCAGACAACTTTTTCTCACCTTTCTGCTCTGTCAGATTCTTGGATGTGGAGACAGAAAATGCCCTTAGTCGCCACACTGGATGCCTGGGCCAGCTGCAATAAATCACCACAACTCTGTTGGCTTAAAAACAACAGAAAGTTATTTTCTTGTGATTCTGGAGGTTAGAAATCTGAAATCCAGGGGAGCTGGGCTCTCTCAGGGAAGCCCAGGGGAAGATGGTTCTGTGGCTCCCAGCTCGGGTGGCTGCCCCAGTGGTCTTTGGGGCCATCACTGGGGTCTCTGGCTCCATCTCCACATCACCTTGTCCTCTGTCTTCTCTGTGCATCCCTTATAAGGACACTTGTCCTTGGATTTAGGGCTCAACTGGATCATCCACAATATTCTCCTCCTATGAAGATCCTTAATGGCTCCCGCAAAGACCTTTTTGCTAAATAAAGCAGCGTTCCCAGGCCCCAGGGATTCTGACGTGGACACTTCTCTCTGGGGTCCTCATTCAGCCGGCTGCACTTACTGAGCGTCTGTCTAGAAAGAGGCACTTCACAGGACAGCATAGAAGAGGAGTGATGGTTGAGACAGTGAGTGGGGACCGGCCGGGAGGAAAGGCCCTCCCCTGGCTGCTTCTCTCATGGGGTCAGTATTTCCAAGTTAGCTGCAAGCCTTAACAGGTAATGAAGCTTTTCTTAGGTTCTTTACCAGCTTTCTGAGGTCTCCACAATCTGCAATCTGGTCCTCAGGGCCAGAGGCAGGACAAGAACCGCTCAGCTGGCCTCTGCAGGTGGTTCACGGTCATGGCCTGCACTGTCACCGCCAGGCCATTTCAAGGAGGTCTGACCTCCTCCTGGCCCTGTTTCTCATACAAACCATACAGATTCTTTCCCCCCACAGCTGCCGAGCCCCACCAAACAGCCCGTCGGAAGAGCTTGTCTTCCTCCTTCCCCCGCACGCGTGCACACACGCACACTCGCACGCTTATTTTTGCTTGGTCTAGCAACACAATGGGAATGTAAACACGTTGTTCATGCGGCCGCTCCCAGTCGGCTTCCCAGATGGCTCAAGTTCAATAGATTTTTCCCCCTGATTTCCTCAGCTTCTCCTAGCAAGTGCTAAACAGCCATTATGCCTTCACGGGCACATTGAGATTCGTCAGCAGCCACTAAACCGCCCCCAAAGTGCTTCAATTTTGCATGAGTGTTAAGCTGGGGACTGGGAGACATTACCCAGAGCTGAAGGCCCAGATCATTAGAAGGAGCATGTAAATCCTCTGAACCAGAAATAAAAGGTGCGGAGATTGCCTTTGTGAAGTCCCGACTGCAGCTTTATGGAAAGCACCAACCCTCGGCGAGGTTTTATGTGGCCCCCGTACCTCCTGAATGTGGCTTTGCTTTTGCTCACTCGCTTTTTTCCCTTTTCTGTTGTTGGCACACGTCACGTGTTCTATTTTTTATGTAATGCATGGAGATTTCTGTCAGGAACATATGAAATGATAGCCGTTCTCTGTCGTTAGTTTCCTTCTTAGGACCCCAGATCCCTCTTCTCTTCTAATAGGGCTGAGATTTCCAGGTATTGCTAAGAGGTGCCCAGGTGACAGATGTGGAAAACAAATCTGAAACCCCACTGAATAGCAAGAAACTTTAAGGGGGAATGGGTTGATCCTTACGAGATCTGTGCAGAGGACGTCCGTGACATAAATCTCTGTTACTAAAGTAAATCTAGAGGTAGGAAGAGCACAGTTGTTTGATTATGGACAGAGTTAGAACGAAGCCTGAAGAGAACTGCGAAAATTATGAACGAGGGCTCGGCGCCTGTGGCTCAATCGGCTAAGGCGCCAGCCACGTACACCTAAGGTGGCGGGTTTGAATCCCCAGCCCAGACCCGCCAAAAAACAACAATGATGACTGCAACCAAAAAATGGCCAGGCATTGTGGTGGGCGCCTGTGGTCCCAGCTACTTGGGAGGCGGAGGCAGGAGACTCGCTTGAGCCCAGGAGTTGGAGGTTGCTATGAGCTGTGAT
>CAUYQV010072983.1:0-20583 GCA_963574575.1 Galagoides demidoff
TGTGGTCCCAGCTACTTGGGAGGCGGAGGCAGGAGACTCGCTTGGGCCCAGGAGTTGGAGGTTGCTATGAGCTGTGATGCCATGGCACTCTACCCAGGGGGATAGCTTGAGGCTCCGTCTCAAAAAAAAAAAAAAAAAAAAGCCCAACCACAGCATGGGACTGCTCTGGTCACAAAGGTACGTTTTATCATCAGTGTGACTGCAAATGGGGGAGGATAAAGATATTAGTTGAATTTCCACAACTAGCATATGATCATGTCTTACTTGAGTGAATAAAAGATGAGCAACTTCCTGTAAGATAAAACTCATTAAAATGTATGAGTTTGCCTGTTCTGCAGATAAAGCTGGGGGGCTCTGTACTGGACACCACAGGGAAGGATCAGACAGGCACTAAGTATCTGGATTAATAGCTTTAGTCTTTCTGCTCACCCTACGTCAGTTCTTGTGACAAGCAGAGAAAGCAAAGGCCCTCCTGAGGACCCCTCCCACAGGGTATGGCCAGTTCTGGTGTCTGGCCCAAGGATGGAGGGTTGAGAAGACCTCAGGCCCTCAGTGTCATTTGTTTTCCTGGAGTGCAGTGGCCCTACCCCAGATGCAACAGGCCTCCCACCTCCTCCCAGGCCCATGAAATCACTTGCCTTGTTCTGGGGATTCTGCGAGAGCAACAAAAGTGGGACCCAGGTGACTCTGACCATTGATCTACCTCAGGCATGTCCTCTGCACCCTGACTGATGCTAGTTCTTACCACACTTCATGGACATGATGTGTTCAGTGTTGTCCCAGCAACACCCCAAGCCCCAAGGAGGCAGGGCTGTCCCTGTCTTCAGCTCCCTCATGTCTAGTATGGCACCCAGTCTGTTTAGATGCCCCGTTTTGCAGTGACCTGCCTAATTCCTGCCCATAGCCCGTATGCACACATACCCCACTGAGGCCTGCCTGGCCTGGGAAAATCGCTGTGGTGGGACCCCCAGAAGAACTGGGAGAGGCCCAGGAGAAAACGCTTCTAAGGGAGTAGGAACTAGGCGTTAAGTGTATTAATGCTCACCAGGGCAGCAGGAGGCCGGGGGAGCAGCTCAACCATGGACATAGTCAGATCTTTGGCTGCAAGTAGGCACAGACCCAGAAGCTCATCCCACCTGACAACTCACAGCCTGGGCACTCAGAGGGGGATGTGATGTGCTGATGTGCTGGAAGCAGCAGGAATGCCCACATGACGGTGACCACATGTATAAGTCAATGGTGGACTCATCCTGAGCACCCACAGGGCTTGGAGAGGAGACTTCACAAGGTTGGATCAAACTGTGTGCTTACTATCTGTTAGGCACAGTCCTAAAGTTCTGATATATATTAACTCAGTTTTATGATTATAATTCAGCAATATATACTGGTATGTAAGAAACAGACATAACAAAGAACACATCAAAACATCCCTAAATTAATTAACACAGAGGAAATATCAGACTAAATTATAAAGTATCTTTTTAAAAAAAATCCTTAATAAAAATTGTATTTATTTATGGTGTACAAAATGATGTCTTCATATATGCATACATTGTAGATGGCTAAATTAAGTTTTTTGTGGGTTTTGGTTTGTTTATTTTTTTTTCCACTACAAGGTCTTACTCTGTCACCTAGGCTGGAGTGCCATGACATCATCATAGCTCACTGCAGCCTCAAAGTCCTGGGCTCAACCCCTCCTTCTGGCTCAGCCTCTTGAGTAGCTGGGATGATAGGTGTGTGCCAGCATGCCCAGCTAATTTTTCAATTTTTTTTGTACAGACAAGGTCTTGCTTTGCTGTCCACTCTGGCCTCAAAATCCTGGCCTCAAGCAATTCTCTTGCCTTGGCCTCCCAAAGCACTGGATGACAGGTGTAAGCCACTCTACCCAGCCTAAATCAAGCTATTTAACACGTGTATTACCTCACATACTTAGGGTTTTCTTGTGGTGAGAACAACTTAAAATCTATTCTCTTAGCAATTTTCAAATATGCAGTATATTGCTAATAACTATACTCAAAATGACATACAATAGACGACTTGAATTTATTCCTCCTAACTGAAATTTTGTGACCTTTGACCAATATCTCCCCAATTCCCCAATTCCCAACTCCCCTCCCCTGCTTCTGGTAATTGCCACTTTTCTCTGTTTTCATGAGTTCAACTTTTTTAATAATCCACATAAAAGTGAGATTATGTTGTATTTGTCTTTTTTTTAGTCATTATTGAAAGTATCAGGCTTTTATTTTCTTTTTAGAGGGAAATTACAAACATATTTCACTTATAAATGAGGATGCAATATCCTAAACAACATATTCGTCTTTCTGTGCTTGGTTTATTTTACTTAACGTAATGTCCTCCGGGCTCATTCATGTTGCAAATGACAAGATTTCCTTCTTTTTAGGGCTGAATAGTATTCCATTATGCATATATACCACCTTTTCTTAACCATTCATCCTTTAATGTACAACTTACGTCTATTCCAAACCTTGGCTATTGTGAACAGTGTTGCAATAAACACAGGCGTGCAGATCTTTTCAATATACTGATTCCATATCGTTCAGATGTACACCTACCCAGCAATAGGATTTCTGAATCACAGGGTAATCCTATTCTTGCCGTTTTGAGGAACTTCTATGCTGTTCTCTGGAATGGCTGTAGTAGTTTACAATACCTCCAACAGTGTTCAAGGGTTCTCTTTTCTTCTGTCCTATCACTTATCTTTTCCCTTTTTGATCAAAGTCAACCTAGAAGTGTAAGGTGATACCTCATTGTGGTTTCCATTTGCATTTCCCTGATAATTAACAACACTGAACATTTTTTCATATACCTGTTAGCCATTTGCATGTTTTCTTTTGAGAAATGTCTATTCAGGCCCTTTGCCCATTTTTTAAAATGAGTTCTTTGTTCTTTTCCTAGTGAGTGGTTTAAGTTTCTTATATATGTTGGATAGTAACCCTTACCAGATAGTGGTTTATAACTATCTCCCCCTGTTCCATACACTGTCTCTTCACTCTGTGGATCGTTTCCTTTCCTGTGCTGTGTTAAGTCATTTAATTGGAGGGTTGAGATACTGCTGACAGGTGGGAGCTACTGAAATGTGAGTCAATACTGTTTGGCTAAGTGTTAGATGCCCTCCACACGCCATAAAAGGCTTGGGAGAACTTGGAGATACAAATATGGGCACAGCCACTCACCCTATGTATCCCTGCCCAGGGCGCCCCCATCTCAGGAAGAGCCTCCCCAGCACATGTCAATGCACATAGCTCTAGAGTTGTGTTCAAAGCCACATGGAGCATCGTTGGACCAGGGAAGACAATTCTATACCTGCTGGGCTTGGGAAACAACCCAGGAGGGCTTCTCTCCTGGGCTGGGGACAACCCCTCTGGGTTCCACTCTGACTACCCTCATCTGACCTCAGGTGACAACCCAGAAGGTTCCCTAATCCTGCAAGAGTCTAGGAGAGACCTGGAGTCAGTTCTTTCTCTACCTTATCCTCACTGCCTCTACACACGCCAATATCTCAACAGTGTGTTCAATCAACCAGGGGCCAAGTGGGGCCCACAGGGGTTGGAGGAGAGAGTGAAGAGTGAGGTGCACCCTCCTTCAGAGACCCCAAATTTCACTCTGCTCCATATACTTTCCCTAGATACAGCAGTCCTTCATACTTTAGTGAGAATTAGCTTGTGATGTTGCCTTCTTCCAGGAGGAGCTCAGCACAGCAGCCCCAGGCAGCCAGTGTGAAAAGGTAAGGCACAGCTGGGGAGGGGACAAAGAGACGGATGTCTGCAAAAGCCCACATTCTCTAGAAATCAAAAGTGCTGAGGCTGATGCTCTCGATTTCCTTTGCCCACCTACCCCAGCCCATTGTATCAGTTCTAGAAGAGTCTGCCTCACATGGAAGACAAGTCAGCAGCCAGGTACACTTCACATTTAGCTGTTTTTAATGCTTAATAGCTCTGTACAAAAAAAAAAAAAAAACACAAAACACAAATGAATCCTCACAACACCCCTGTGAGGTAGGTAGGCAATTATTATTCTCCCATTTTACAGATGGGGAAACTGAGGCAGCGAGGTGAGGTGATCAGCCAGTGGTCCCAGCACAGCTGAATGTCAGGGCTAACCATGAGAATTCAAAGGATCCCTCCCAGTTCAGCCCTGACCTCTGACTCCCCATCTAGACCTTGTCTGCAAAGAGATTAAACTTTTTAATACATGCAAAAATAGAAGTAAAAACAATAACAAACCTGAAAATTGTAGTGAACAGACATACAGTAGTTCTGCAAAAGAATTCACCCAATACTGGGCAGATGTGAATAACTCTGACCTCTTTTCCCCTTCTTTAAATATCATGACCAGTGACTATATCCATCGTTTTTCTGCAGAAGTACATGTGCCCAACCAGGGAGAGGCTCCTCTGGCCCCAACAAGCCAGGCAAGGGGGACAGCCTCCTCACTGTTCGGCTCCCAGCTGAAGAGCTGCAAGGCTCAACTCAAAGGTGGCACTTCTCTGCTACCTCTCTGAGCAGCCTTCCCACTGTGTGGACAGAATGGATGCAGGCATCTCCAGCTAAGCAGCGTCTGACTCTTTCTGCACCCACTGAGAGGTGGCTCAAAGAGCCTCACCAAGGATGGCCTGAGTCCAGGTGACCCCCTCACACCAATCTTGGCCCACTCTTACACACTCCATTGTCTATGAGGCAACCCAGCAACTGCTCTTGATCCAGCACTCCTTGGGGAGTCCTGCTTCAGCAGGGTGGGGGGCACTGGGCCATCCTGGGCTGCTGAGGCTGGGGTGGGGGAGCAGAGGGACCTGCATCCCCAGGCTTGGGCCCCCTTAGTACCTTCCACCCAGATTCCCGGGCAGAGAACAGCTCTCTTCCAATGTGCTGCCCCTGCCTTCTAGAAACCCTCTTCTCCCCAAGAGAAACTCCCTGATAGTTCCAGCTACTTGGGAAACCGCCACCATCCTGCCAGCTATAGGGCAAAGGGAGAGGAAAGGAAGAAGAGGCAAGGGCCTTGCCCAGACCTACCAGGCCACACAGATTTGTCCTTTAAAGTAATAAATTCACCCAGAGCACTGCCCCCACCTACTCCAGGCAGGCAGGGGCCTGAAGGCAGTGCTCCACCAGCAGGAAAAGGGGAAAGGCAATGGAGGGGAGAGGGGATGGAGAACAAGAAAAGGAAGGCTGGGGGCAGGGCATGCATCTAACAGTGGCCAGGTTGGCTCCAAGCCAGGGGCTGCCAGGCCAATGTGGAAAGGAGAAGGGGACAGAAGAGGTGATGAGCTCTGTTTGGCAATTGGGCAGTGAGCTTCTCGGAGGCCAAAGGCCAGCCTGTCTGTAAGGTGCACTCTGGGGCCTCCCTAGAGGCAACCACATGCCTCTGTGGTTTCAAGGAATGATTGCTGTCTCAATGTCCATAAAAAGCTCTTTTCAAAAAGGCTTCCAGCCCCACCCCAGTCTCTGTAGGAAGTGGGGGAATGGTCCTCAAGGCCAGCATGCCCCAGGGCCCCTCCCAGTAAGAGCACCTCTGACACTCCCAGCCGGCACAGGCCCCTCTGGAGGGGGCAAGGAGAGGCTCCTATAGCAAGTCCCCAGAGGCCGAGGGCTCCGGGCTTTGGCTCTGCTCCTGCCACCTGCAGCGCAGCCTCGAGAAGGGCTGGTCTTCCATGCTCTCCAGCTCAGGGAAGCCCAGCTGGTTGAGGAGCTCATAGACACCAGCCTTCGACGCCACCTGGTGAGGACAACAGAGGTGGGGGCAGTGACTCAGGGAAAGGAGGGCACCGTCCATCCTCTGTCCTCCCCTCCTGGACTCTAAGCACACGGCTGAGTCTAGGGCCCAGGACTGCCTTGCACTAGCTCAGAGACCTGGTCAAGTTTGCACTTTGACTTCTAGTAACCTATCCTCATAGCAGGGAAAATAGTCTCTACCTCATAGGACTGTCTCAAGGAGGGCTCCACAGTACAGAGGCACTCAGCAGACTGAGCACTTCACACAGAGATAGCATGAGAGGCTGGCACCCTGCTGAGCCCCATGCACCCCATGATCCCATGCAGACACTCAGGTGCATAGCCCCAGCCACATACATGCTACAGCTGGGCCCACAGGAAGGGCTGGAGAAAGTAGCACAAACTGCAAACAGGAGTCCCCTGGCTCTGAATCTGGGCTATCAGCCTCTGCCCTGGCAGGGTCAGCTTAGCTGGGGCCTCCCAGATGCTTGGCTGTGTTGCCCAGAAGTTCAGGCCCTGGCAGCAGACTCAAACCACCTGACCACCAGTCCTTCTCTCTCCCCCACCACCCTAGAAGATGGGTAAGATACAGCCTCAACCTATACCAAGGAGATAGGTTCACCCCTTCTGGTTCCCAGGGAAACCCTCATGCCCTACCCTCCACTCAACCCCGGAAGAGGGACTGAGGAACTCCCAGGCTGGAACCCACACTTCTGCCAGGACAACTCCTGCCCCAGATTCAGCTGACCAAAGGGATAAAGCTTCCTCCCTCTCAAATTCCCCCAATTTCCATTCTCCAAGCAGAACCCGAGCAGGAAGGCCCTTGAGCCCCCACCTGTACCCCTTTCCAGAGGCTCAAAGAGGAAGCTGAGCCCAGACCTGCTCAAGAGAACAGTCTAACACGACCCCCCAGGTCGTGTTACACCCCAAGTGATACACTCCAGGTGTATCCCTCACCCAGGTCTTCTGACTCAACACCCTGCAACAGGGGGCATTTCAAATGCCTCCCCCACCTTGACAGCCTAAGGCCTGCCCACCAGAGGGTCCTCTGCATTCCCCTTCCTCCCACTGGGCACTACAGTGGGCCCCCTGCCCCTCACAGTTCGGTCCACCTGCACACCTGCCCAGCCCCTGTGCTCTTCCCATGCCCACTCTGGCTGGGCCACTGGCTCAGTTCTCTACCCACCCACTTCACAGGAGCTAATTCCAGCCTTGACTCTAGGTTAGAACCACCAGGACCCACCAGTGAGGTCAGAAGGGGCCTGTTTGCTGGCAGAGGGGTAATTAAGGCCCCTCACCAAGAAGAGAAGGGGTCCTCTCATGTTACCCAGAGGAGCCGAAGTGGCAGCTTTGCCTCTAAAAACAGTCACGTGGAGGAAGAGCCGGGAGGCCAAGCAGAAAGGGACTCTGGACTTTGAATGGCAAGTGGCAACTTAGGCCACTTAGGCTTTGGAGCCAACCACCAGCTCTAACGGCGACCTTGAACACATCACCTAACCTCTCCATTCTCAGCCTCCTCCTCGGCTCTTCTTCCTTTTGTGCTCTGCCCTTGCTCAGTCTCCCACACACCTGCCTAACAGGGGGTCCAGCCCACAGCACTGCATGTATCTCATTAAATCCCCCCTCCCCAGCCTTCTGCTTGTCCACTATCCACTGCCTACCAAGAGCAGACACCATGCGGGAGACCCAGAGTCAAATGAGACAAAATCTCAGTCAACTGGAAGCTTCCCGCAGAATGGGAGGTGAGAATTCTTCTCACTAACAGGTGAGCCTGTGGCTGGGGTTCCCGCAGGCAATGCACAGGGACCAGCCCTGCCCTTTTGACCACTGTCCTGTGGGCCCCCCAACCTGAGCCTTCCGCTCTCACCTCCCGCATCCAGGCACTGAAGGGCATCTGCCAGGAGCCAGCGCGCTCTAGGTGGAGGTAAGCATTGAAGAGGATCAGGTAGGTGTAGCGCTCCAGGTACTGAAGGCTCCGCAGCCGCAGCCGCCGCGTTTCCTGCTCCTCTTTGGCTGCCTTGGCCTGGAGGGAGGGGCAGGGTGGGCTAAGTGGGGCACACAAACATGCACACGCTGCCACCCAGAGCAGAGGCCAGGGCGGCCCCCACCTAGCTGTGGGGAAGATAGGGAGGCGTGACAGGCCACCTGACCTCCATTTCCCCACTGTGAAACATAACCAGCGTCCCGTTTTGAGGGGTGGCCAGGCGAGAACAGGCTGTCCACAAGGCTCCGTATAGATACCCTCCATGGTGCCCCGGGTGTGCAGGGGCCCTCTTGGTGGCAGGACCAATGCTCAGCTCCAGACACTGGGGAGGATGCCTGCTGCCAACTCCTGGCATCCCAGAGTAAACATCTCTTCCCCCATCCCCCCTGGAGGGGCCCGACGGCTGACCAGTGCCTGACCAGGGTCTGACCAGCACCTGGATGGGGCTGGTGGCAGTGAGGCAAGGCTAAGCTCTCAGCTCCACCTCCCTCTGCCTGGGGTCACTAGGTTCATCTCCCATCGGGAGAGGAGAAACTCCACTTTGGCATGTGAGGCCACCTGGTCCCTAACTGACTTCCTTGCCCGTTTCTCAAAAGGTTTGATACCACAGATGGATGTGGAATGCATACCACCCTCAGACCCCAGCACTCACACCAGGAGAAAGGCTCCCAGGCTAAGGGGCAGCAGGCACTCCCATGCACCTGCTGTGGCACCAGGCCACCTGCTAGGGAGGCAGTGGCAACAAAACTGACTAAAGATACATCTCCCAGGCTCGGCACCTGTGACTCAAGTGGGTAAGGTGCCAGCCACATACACCTAAGGTAGCAGGTTCAAATCCGGGCCCACCAAACAACAATGACGGCTGCAACCAAAAAATGGCCAGGCGTTGTGGTGGGCACCTGTGGTCCCAGCTACTTGGGAGGTGGAGACAAGAGACTCACTTGAGCCCAGGAGTTGGAGGTTGCTGTGAACTGTGATGCCACGGCACTCTACCCATGAGGACAGCTTGAAGCTCTGTCTCAAAAAAAAAAAAAAAAAAGATACAGCTCCCAGAGGGTGTGAGCTGGGCCATGAAGACCATGCATCAGGCGGTGATACCACAGAAGTGATGATGGTGCCCAGTGTGTAGCGGCTATAGAGGGGTTGGCCTGGCTGGAGGGAGGAAGAGGAGGAATAAGAAGAGAGACTGAGCCGGGACCCAATTATGGAACCTGCCTGTGCTGCCCAGGAAGATTATACTGGTCAGTGGTGTACAACCTTGCCATCCATGAGAACCACGAGGAGCTTTAAGATGCAAGTGCCTGGGCCCCACCCCAAACCAATCAAATGAGAATCTTGGTAGGTGGCTGGGGTCTAGGCATGCAGATTGTGAAAAGCTCTCTGGGTGACCTTCCATGTCCAGAGTTGAGCACTATGGCTTCAGCCCTATGGAGCCATTGAAGGTTTGGGGGTGGAAGTGACCTGTTAACAGAAGACTCATGGGAGATTCATGCTCTGAAGGATAGAGACTTAAAGAGGATCTCTTCACAGCTCTCCTCAGAGTGTGGAGGGATAGACCAGGGACTGGACAGGGACACACAGAGCCAGGCTGTCCTGCAGGGCACTCTGCCACCATGCCTGCCTTTGCTCCTCTAACCATCATAGATGCGCTGCCCACCCACCCCCCAGGCCTCTGCCCAGGCCCCTGGCAGCTCTCTCTGCTCCCAGAAGAGGATATGGCACAGGGACACACAGGCGCCACAGACATCCGTGGGAGGGCACAGCAAGCCCCAAGCCTCGGGGAGCCAGGAAGGGCTGGTCTCCTAACAGCTGGGCAGCAGCTGGGAGCCTTCCCTCGCAGGCACACAATGCTGGGCTATATGCGTCTCTTTCTTGGCCACTTTGGGATGGTCCCCTGGCCCAGATGTAGCACAGCCACAGTCCCAAGAATCAAAGCTGGGGTGGGGGCCACAGAGGGCCTGCAGTCCCAACCTCCCAGTTCTGCCTTCAGAGCCTCTGCTGTCTTCACTGCCAGGGTCTCAGAGTGGAGGGCAATATGCAAGGGGGCCTCAGAGATTGGGCAAGAATGGAAGGCTGATAGCAGGCTGTGCCTGAGAGGGATAAGGGGGCCAAGGACAGTGCTCTGAATTCCTGGGAAACAGAATCCACGTTGGATTCTAGTCTAGTTCTGCTGTTTAAACTCTCAGTCCCCCATCTATGGAGGTTGGATTTCTCAGCAAAGTCAGGTGCAGAAGGCACCTGTAAACCATGAAGAGGCACACCAGTCCATTCATTCATCCAGCAGGGAGGGGAGAGCCACAGCACACCTATCACCGAGCCTCATGCTGGGCACGCAAAGATGAACCACGCACAGGCCCTGCCTCCAAGATGCTGGTGGTCTGGAGAGGGAGGCAGGAGATCACTTGGAAGCAGCCAGAGCAGCAGGACCTCTGGATAGGGGAAAGGCAAGTCCCCAGACCAGGGAGAGCGTGAAAAAGAAGGTGCTATCTGAGGTGAGCTAGGAACAGTCAGATAGCCTGGAGAGGCAAAGGGTGTATAAAGGACAGGAAGGGGCTAACGAACGAGTTGTATTCCAAAGGCACTCCTGGCCAGGGCAGACAGAGCGAGAGGAGCTAATGGTATTGGGGAAGGTGGTAGGAAGGAGGCCTAGAGGGGGCAGGGAAGCTGAGCCAAGATCTGACCCTGCCAAGAGGCCAGAGAAGGCTTCTGGTGCTGCTGCAGGAGAGTGTGTGTCTGGAGCAGGGGCAGGGACAGGGGCAAGTG
The DNA here is from genome assembly GCA_963574575.1 of Galagoides demidoff. Lineage (NCBI taxonomy): Eukaryota > Metazoa > Chordata > Mammalia > Primates > Galagidae > Galagoides > Galagoides demidoff. Next base: position 10,477 of record CAUYQV010072983.1, read on the forward strand.
GGACGTCTGCTGTTTCAAGAATTAACCAAGTAATGGGCTCAAAAAAAAAAAAAAAATCAATTTTGGCTTGGTGCCTATATCTCAGTGGTTAGGGGTGCCAGCGACATACACTGAGGCAGGAGGGTTTGAACCCAGACAACTACAACAGAAAAAAAGAAAAAAAGGCTGGGCATTGTGGCAGGTGCCTGTAGTCCCAGCTTTCTGGGAGACTGAGGCAAGAGCACTGCTTAAAGTCAAGAGATAAGAGGTGAACTGTGATGCCATGGCACTCTACTGAGGGTGACATAGTGAGACTCTGTCTCAAAAAAGAAAAAACCAATTTTGTTTACAAATTAGGAAGCAGGCAAAAAAAAAAAAAAAATTTTTTTTTTTAACCTAAATGCAAACCGTGGCCAATACAACCCAATCCCACCTATTTCCGAGGCCAGTATATGCCGCCCTGCACTCGCCACCCCAGCCCTCAGGCTGCTTCCATCCTTTCCCTGCCTCCAACCAAAGGCCTCTAGCCAATTTAAAAACATTTTCTTAGAAAGAAGGAAAGGAAATCACCCACAGTTCCACTGGGCAAGAGCCACCTTAAACTACTTTTAATTAAAGAGGTCAGACGCAATGACCGTGGGGATGGGAACCTCTCAGCCCTGGACTTGACCACACCAGTACTATCCTCCTCTCTGTGACCCACTCCCATGGGGACACCTGTTCTGAGAGACACAGCAAAGATTAGGTCTGAGGGAGATTCTATGGGGTGGAGGTAGAGTGATGCCTGCCAAGCCCTACTGGCAAAGGTAGAATTATCTCTAAATTCAGACCATGTGTAAAGGTTAACGCCTGTGCCCTCCACCCCAGAAGGTTCTGTGGGCACATTCTGCCGGACGGTACATCTGTGATTTGAGACAACGGCCCGTCTTCCTACTGAGACCTTGGTTTCCTCACAACCATCCCATGTTCGCACCGCCTAGGGAAGAAGATGGGTTGGCCGCCTCCTGTTGATCAAAATAGGGGAGCTGTTTTTAAACAGCCTGGCAGGCTAGGCTGTCATTAGCTGTGGTGGGGCCAGACAAGGCCTCCTCATCCATTGGACTGAGACCTAAAATAGCAGGGGACCGGGAAAGGCAACCAGGGCCCTGGGCACTTGAGGTGTCTCTAACCTCTGGTGTGCCTGGCTTCACTGCAGGCCGCGCAGTGTCCATGGTGGCTGTCACAAAGTTCTACTCTTTGCTGGGCTACCAGAAAAAGGCCCATTGAGGCATGGCTGGAGAGCTTTCCCAAGCTGGCCGGGGGGGTGCAGGGTCACTGTGTGTCATGTGTAAGCATGTCACACCCTGATCTAATGATTAGACTCTAACGCACTCTCCTGGCAGCCCTATGAAGAAGGAGGGACATCCATCCTATTTTGCAGATGAGGCTCAGCAGGGATCAGTAACTACCCTAAACCACACAGTTCTGAGCTGGAACAGGAACTGCAATACCCAATTCCCACCATCCTCACCCCTTTCACCACAGCCAAGTCCAGCCATCCCCCACCTCACTCTTACTTCTAATTCTATTCCTGCTACCTGGAATGCCCTTCCCCTCCACCTGGCCTGGTGCAGGATGAGCACCCACTCTCCTCAAGCCTGCTCTGAGCACTCCAGCCCCCACCTGCCTCAGCCTCCTTTGCCCTCAGTCTGAACCTTTTAAATCAAATATTGCATTTTATTCCATCTTAAAGGTTTCTAACTGCTTCATCAAGACAGAATCTGCCCCTCAAAACAGTAATAAACCCAGAGCTGGTACCAGACCACGACAGGTTTGTCCCTCCTCCTCCTTTAGCACAGGTACACAGCAGGCCCTCTGTGGGCCAGTGAGCACTCACTCCCCAGGTCATCTTGCCTTGCTGGGCTCCAGTATCACCTAGAATCAAGACTCCAGACAGCTGCTGGGGACTCCAGACTCAGACACATCCACTTAAGGGCTCCACGTGGATGTCAGTGAGGCATCCCAGACCCACAAAACACATTCCAGAAGACCTTCTGAGCACTCCCAGACCTGCAGCTCCCACAAGCTGGCCCGCCTGAGCGACAGTCTGCCGTCCCAGCTCTCAGGCCTGAACCTGAGGGTTCTCCTTCATTTCCCCCTGCTCAGCCCCATAGCCAGCCAATCAGGAAAGCTCGCTGGCCCTGCTTCAAGATACTTCCACCATGGTCTGAGCCACCCCCTCTCAGGGCAGCCTGACTGGCCTCCCTGCCACCACCCTACCCCCTGCCGTATATTCCCAGCTCAGACCAGAGTGATCCTGAATACAGGAAGCTGGTGCCTCTGCTCAGGGCCCTGCCCTGGCTCCCCTCACAGGCATCTTTGCACTGGCCACATCCTCCCCCACACGGCTCCCTGTCTTACCTTCTTCAGGTCTGTGTTCAATGCCACCATCTCTCTCAGTCCCAGCCTGACCACCCTATTTAAAACTGCAAGCCCTCATGCCCCTCTATCTCCTCGCCTGCTCCACTTCCCCGGGATGCACCACTGTTCCGCAGACCATGGTCCTCACTGTGTCTTGTTTATTGTAGGTCTCCCCCACTATAGTGCAGACCCCAGGTTGCAGGGAGTTTTTTCTTTTGTGCAGCGTCCCCTGCACCTAGTACAGTGCCTGGTACTGCCAATCAATGAATGACTAGTGCTTGCATCCAGCATATTCACTAATCCCAGCCACATAGGATGGATGGGGTAGCTGACATTGACCCCTTTACTTTCCAGAGAGTTTTGGCCAAGGTCACAAGGAGAGCTGCCCACATAGGCCAAGCAGGAACTGAGGCCTCCTGTCCACTCTTGCTAGCGACCAAGGAGGAGCATGCGCCTAAAACCTGGACACAGCAAAGACTCAAGGGATATCAAAGTCCCGAAGGAGAGATAAGAAGAGCCAGTGAGGGCCAGGGTCTGTGCCAATCCAAGCTAGACAACCCCTCCCACCACTACTGGAGCCTCCCTACTGTCCAGATCCAGTCAATAAAAAGAAACAGGGCCTGGTGACCTCTGCCTCCTGCTGGGGGCCCTAGGTGGGCACACAGCTGACAGCCATCAAAGATTGCCAGTGGCTAAAGGGTGGAGCTGCAGAGCGCAGACCCCACTCTTCTTCCAAGGGCAACACCACCCTGCTCCTCCTCATGCATTCAGCTCTCTTGTTTCTGGTAGGTGTCCACTGAGTCCCTACAAACTGCATCCCTAGGCCTGCATAGGAAGCTTTCTGTACCTAGTCCCTGGAAGGGAGAAAATGGCCCTCAACCCACACAGGTAACTGATTTTCCTAAAATAAATTTCATTTGGTACTTACAAAGTCAAACCATGAAGGGACTAGGCCTAGAACCATGCACTGCTCAGCATGCCATTCCTCCAACAAACCTGTTCCCTAGCACCGCTAGGCCAGCCTGGGATTCACCACCAATGAGACACGGGCCTCTCCTTCAAGAAGCCCACTATCCCTAATGTAACCCACAGAGGCTGCTTGGGTACCAGCTACTGCCCAGCACACCCCACATACCCCACTCCCACATCCACTAGCCACAAGCTGGTTGTACTAGGACCCCCCAAGGCAGGCAGATCAAAGACAATGACTTCAGGTGACAGATGGAGAAACTTGGGACAAGGAAGGCCAAAATGACTTGCCCGAGGTTGCACAGGGAGTTCCTGGCAGGGCCGGGGCTACACCCAGGGCTCTATATCATGCTGCAGAAGAGTGCCCTGTCCTGGAAGGCCAACAATGTGGACAGAACCAAAAGGTATCATGCAGGTGACAGTCAGATTTTCCTAATCATTATGCAATGACTTATTCAACCTTCTACCATCCACTCACTACAGAGACATCTGTGGAACCCCATTGGTGTGCCAGGCAGGGTTCTGGAGTGAGGGTTTTGGAGGTAGTCCTAATAAGGCACCACTGGGAACTACCACACCCAGACCTGAGAGCAGCATGCACAGAGGCAGGGCCTCACTGGGTGAGGATTATGCCGGTGTGAAGGGTGGGGAAGTGCTGACAGTGCAACTGAACCCCCCCTCAAATCCCCGAAAAGTCCAAGCTCAATGCTGCACACTTAGGAACCATGCCTGGCACACCATGGGTGCTCACGGGATGCTTACTGGTGAATAACTCAAGAAAGATCCCCTGGAGAGCGGAAATGGTTCCAGCTTAGCTTACAGTGAGAAGGAAAGGAGACAAGAGAGGACTTGGCTACTGAGGACATGTGCCCTACACACACACGCGCACACACACACACACACGCACACACACACACACATGCACATGTGCAAGCGCACATCTATATTCACAAGCACACTCACACTCCACCTGGCAGTCGCGCAGACCTGCTGGCTCTGTTCTGGGTTGGGCATGAAGGAGCCTGGGGAGCAGGCTTTCCTTGGTCATATTTTATGTGACAGCTCCCAGCATTCCACGGCTGCTGTAATTGCACAGGCCCTGCCCTGAGACTCATTACCTACTGGAACAATGTCTTCAGGGAATAACTTTGGCCACACTAGGGTCTTAGAGAGGTTGAGTGAGATCCCATCTGGGGCTCAGAGCCAGCGCTTTCTTAGCTTTATATTTTTCTTAAAATACCAATGACCTTAGCCCCTGAGGCACTGAGCTGAGCTGCCTGACCTCCTTCATGGGGCAACCTAGGCTGTGCTTGCTGTGGCTGTGGCTTCCTTGCCAAGCCTTCTTTTCTCTGAACCACAGAACTACCCTCTGGGTCATGGCTGCCACAGTGGAAGGGAAAGGAATGCAGACCAAGGAGGTGGAACTAGGTCTAGTCCTGCCTCTAGCCAGACATAAAACATCACTGGGCCTCAGTTTCTTCCTTAATAAAATAGGTCTAATAAAATCTACCCTGATCAGCTCAGCACCTGTGGCTCAAGCGACTAAGGCTCCAGCCACATAAACCTGAACTGGCAGGTTCAAATCCAGCCCACGCCCACCAAACAACAGTAACAGCTACAACCAAAAAATAGCCGGGTATTGTGGCAGGCGCCTGTGGTCCCAGCTACTTGGGAGGCAGAGCTTGAGCCCAGGAGTTGGAGGTTGCTGTGAGCTGCGATGCCACGGCACTCTACCCAGGGTGACAGCTTGAGGCTCAGTCTCAAAAAAAAAAAATCTACCCTGCTCTCATCAGCTTTTCTGAGGAGCAGAGGAGACAAGGGTGAGTTCTTAGAAAATTTTAAAACATACTGCTCAAAGATAAAGCATTACAGGCTTTATAAAATTAATTTTAATTTGAAAGCAAAAGACATTTTACTTCTCCCTTATGTGGCTACCTTCACCTCAGATTTTCTTCAAACTCTTTCTGAGGGGAAGTGGGGAAGACACATTAGACTTTTAAATACAGAACACCAAGAATTAACGTCACCAGCCAAAGCCAAGGCAAAGTGCTGCTGGCATTAATGATTCTAGGCAGGGCTTCCTCCAAAAGCCCTGACCTTGGTTTCTGTCACAAATATTTTCCCTTCCCAAGCCCAATGGGAAACAACTAGCTCACAGGCAGTGTCACCACCACCGGGGCAGAGGATATCTTGGCTTCTCCACATCCAGCCCTCAGGTTGGCCCCAGGCTCATGCAGTGTCTTACTTCAAATGGCTTTCTTTCCCTCCTTTGGAGGCAGTTCTCACATGCCCTGAGCATCCCTGGGCCTCCCACGTGCACAGGGGGCCCAGCTCACTCTGGATAACAGAGGAGGCGTCACTGTGGGCTGCAGCCCTTGTGGCTGGGCATGTGAGACAGGCCTAGGCTGAGAGGGGCCAGAACTGTCAAACCAGGGAAGGTCTGTCCCATTGGAAAATGTGTGTACAGGTTTGGTCCCATCACCTCCCAACCATGACCTGTGTCTGGATGTGTCCTGCCCGTTGGCCTTCTGTCCCTTACTCAATCTATTACTGACTCAAGGGCAAGGTCCATGGCTTCCAGTTCTCATTTCCCTCACAGTGGGGCTCAAGGTGGAGAATGGGAGATGACACTGAATCCCCTCCTTCTTGGGGGCAGTGTGGCAGGAAGGAGTGGCCTGAGCTGTGAGTCAGGGTCTGGAGTCTTACTGTCCTCCTGCCATCCGCCAGCTACAAGTTCCTGGGCAAGCCTATTGCCTCCTTCTGCAAATGCAAAAATAAAGCTAACGTGAAAGCTTGCTCTTCATCATACTCTTGTGCAGAGGGAGGACCGGGCCCCACTGTGGCTGTGAAAATGTATGTCAGCCCAGTGTGGCCTCCTGGCGGGCTAGTTCCCACTTGGCCAAGGAGATGTCAGGCCATGTAGGGCTTTGGGACCCCAGGCTCCAACACTGGTCTCTGGTGATTCCCTACCTCCCCACCATGAGCCCCTGCCCAGTTCCCCTCCTTGCCAACCCCACCTCCAGTCACCCATAGACTCCAAGCCCATCAGGTCTAGAGGAATGTTAGGCCTCACTGAATGCAACATCTTCCAAAGCAAGCCATCTTCTGAAGACAAGAGCTCAGAGAGAAAGCAAGCACAGAACCTGCCCGCTGTTCTCCGAGGGAGTCTCTCTGGAAGCTCTGCAGTTAATTAATGCAGAAGGAATGAGGGAGTCGGGAGGTCACTGCTCTGCAAATTCCAAATGAAGTAAGAAGCCTGGGCAACGCACATGGGCGTATGCCAGTCCCAAGGGCCAGCAGCCCTTCCTGCTGTCCACTCATAACTATTCCAGCCACACCGAGCCAGAATCTCATCAAGCCTCTGGCTCTGGCAGTTTGCAGGAGCCACAGACCAACCTAAACCAGGATGCAATCAGCAAAGCTAGCCTCAGGAAGCCCAGAAGACAACCAGGTTACCAAAGCAAACATCCTTCAGGGAGAAAAAGGAGGACTATTTGAGAGACTTGATGGCCATGCTGACCAACTCTGACGCGTGGATCTTGGGTGGATCCTGATCCAACTACAGAAAGACTTCATGAGACGAGTGAGAAAATCCAAACAGTAACGAGACAGCTGACAATGAGAAACAGCTGTTAAACGTTAAAGGTATGATAATGGCGGTCTGTTCCCTTTTGAAAAAAGATCCCCCATTTTTAAAGGTATGTGCTGAAATATTCACAGAGGAATATTGAGGACTGGGATGTGCAAAGGTTGGAGGCCTGAGATGAAATGAGACTGGCTGTGCTGGGGGTGGGCCCACGAGAGCTGAGAAAATTATTCTCTTGACTTACAATTTTTTGGCTTGAAAATTTCAAAAATAATTAAAAAAAGAAAAGTTCCTACCTTTCAAGTCATTCAATAATTCTGCTCTAAGAGCAGCGCCTGTGGCTCAGTGGGTAGGGCGCCGGCCCCATATACCGAGGATGGTGGGTTCAAGCCCAGCCCCGGCCAAACTGCAACAAAAAATAGTCGGCATTGTGGCAGGCGCCTGTAGTCCCAGCTCCTGGGGAGGCTGAGGCAAGAGAATCACCTAAGCCCAAGAGCTAGAGGTTGCTGTGAGCTGTGACACCATAGTACTCTACCAAGGGTAACAAAATGAGACTCTGTCTCTTAAAAAAAAAAAAAATTCTGCTTTTAAGAATTGACCTACAGAAATAATCTACATGGATGGAAGAGCAAATATGCACTATGCTGTCCAAATCAGCACCCATTCCAGAGAGCACCAGGAAGCAATCTGAAGGGCCATGGACACCCAGAAGCAGCACGGGACACTGGGGCATTTCTACTCAGCTGCATGTTAGGTGAACATTAAATGTGGTGATTTCAGCGTGGTGACTCACCTGGAATCCCAGCACTCTGGGAGGCCAAGGCAGGTAGATTACTTGAGCTCAGGAGTTCAAGACCAGCCTGAGCAAGAGCAAGACCCAGTCTCTACTACAAATAGAAAAACTAGACAAGTGTTGTGGCAGGCACCTATGGTCCCAGCTACTTGGGTAGCTATGGCAAGAGGATTGCTTAAGTCTGAGAGTTTAGGCTGCTGTAAGCTAGGATGCCATGGTACTCTACCCAGGGTGACAGAGGGAGACTGTCTAAAAAAAAAAAAAAAAAAAAAGTAGGGGCTCTTCACAAACGTAATAAAATGAGCTGAAACTACTTATCCATTTGCCCCTCTTTGGCATACTAGAAGAACATAAGCTCAGCACAGCTTTAATCACTGCTCTATCTTCAGTGTTAGCACGAGGTCTAGGACAGGACAGGTACTGAGTAAGCACGTGCTGACTGAGCATGTCTAAACACAAGAACATAATAACAGAATCCACGTGGGAAGGAAGACATCCCAGGGCCCCTGTAATCACACCTTTGAGAGAAGGTGTGTGCAAGTGCACAAAGACCAGAAGGAAAATGGCCAAAGTGAAATCACTGCCTAGTTGGCAGGATTCTGGGAGACCGCTCTCCCTGGACTGTCTAAGCTTTTGGCAAGGCTGTGATGTTGCCTTCATGACAACAAACGGGCCATGAGCTGTCCTGACCCTGGTGGTACAACCTTATCATGCAGGAGGGGATTCACGCACATTTTTGAGCCCCCCTTTCTGATCCATAACAGGAAACTGACCTCCAAATGTTTCCACCCTTCCCCACTGAGGGCCCTGCAATAAGCACAAAGGCCAAATTCCAGGAGCAGTGTTCTTAATTGCTTATTATTAAAGTGTAAGTTGACTGCTGAAGCTGGCAGGGGGCCAGAAAGGGTAATTCACTGTCTGGGGGTACGGGGGATAAGTGGCAGGAAGCTGAGTAGCCGGAGGCTGTTTAGTTTCAGGATGGCTGTGGACTCTTGGGAGGAAAACTTCAGATGGGCAAAATGTGGACCAGACCTGGAATGTTCCCAGGCAAACAGAGCTGACGGGGGTGGAAACCCCTGCCCGAGCCTGGGCTCAGGTCCTCATCCATCCAGAGGCTCAGGGGGCAGAGGGGCAGGGTCTGACTAGGCTGAGGAGCACCCCATGCTCATACAGCAACCAGGCCTGCTGTGAGCAGAGAACTCATGACTCCGCTGCAGGTCACCTGAGGACTCTGATGCAAAACCAGAGGGCAGGGAATTAAATAAACAGATAATACCACAGTGAGACTATGGCTACTATGCCAGGAGTTTATCCACTGGAGTGAAAAGGTGAGGGAAGTGGCTGCCTTTCCATAGTCTCAGCAAGCCCCGCACAGCCCACTAGGGCCACAGAGAGGAGACGCTCAGGTCAACGTCAACATGGTCCAAGAGGGGAGAGGGGCTGGGGGTGAGAATCTGCCTCTCAGGCCTGCTCTGCCACCACTGGGGGGACCTGGGGCAGCTGCCTCCCCACTGTTCACCTGGACACAGAAGAGTCACATGGTCTCTAAGGCCCTTTACCTCTGGAATCTGAGGGTCTACAGGGGCATTCTAAAGCCAGAAGAGTGGCACAGGACACTCAGCCCATGGTGGCTCCTGAGAGCCCTTGAACTTGTTGTGCACCCACTGCAGGTCAGTCGAGCCCCGTGCACACCTCCCTCACGTGCTTCCCACACACTGACCTGCCAGGGGCCTGAGTCCAGCTGGCAGGCAGAGAGGCAGGAGACACTCTCTCCATCTCCCACATCCACATTCCTCTGACAGTTAGGTTCCTTCCCATCTGCATGGGGCCTTGTCACCCATAATACAGCCCATTCCAACGTCCACTCCAGTCAGAGACTGTGAATCTCTGCTTCATAATGCAGAGAAATTCTCAATTTTCACATTTTAAAGACACTGAACAGGAAGCCTCCCCCTCCTAAGCATGCACACACAGGTGGAGCTGGCCAGGAGCCTAGGGAAATCTGAGGGCCGCTGGGACAGCTCAGTCCACCCTGACCTCATGCAGGACACTGGTCCAGGCCTGTCTGGGCCAGGATATATAAGGTGACCTCAGAGGAGGCATTCTGCTTTTTCTTTTTTTTATTCTACTTGTTTTAATTTTCTTTTTTTCCCCAGAATATTATGAGGCTACAAAAGTTTTGGTTATAGAAATTGCTTTGATAGCATCTGAGTCAAAGTTATAAGTGTACCTACCCTTCTGCCAGATAGTGTGCACTGTGCTCACTAGGTGAGAATTTACCCCTCCACTCTGCCCCCTCCCATCTGCGGCTTTCCTCACTAAAGAAAACAGTGGCCTGGTTGTGAAAAACTGTGATTCTTTTTTTTTTTTTTTTTTTTTT
>CAUYQV010072984.1:0-28412 GCA_963574575.1 Galagoides demidoff
GTCTTAATAGACTTGGGCTGTTATAACAAGATGCCATAAACTAGGTGCTTCATAAACCACAGGAAATTATTTATCATAGTTTTAGAGGTTGTAAAGTCCAAGATCAAGGCAGATTTAACGTCTAGTGAGAGCCTCTCCTAACTTATAATAAGATGCTGTGCCCTCACATGATAGAAGAAGCAAGGCACCTCTCTTGAGTCTCTTTTTAAGGACAGTAATCTCATTTGTGAGGGCCCCATCCACATGATCAAATCACCTCCTAAAGACCCCATTTCCTAATACTATTACCTTGGGGGTTAGGATTTTAATATATGAATGTGGTGGGATCATAAACATTGAGACCATAGGAGATCCAGTATAAAGAATAGAACTAGGCTGGGTACAGTGGCTCACACTGTAATCCTAGCACTCTGGGAGGCTGAGGCAGGTGAATTGCCTGAGCTCAGGGGTTTGAGACCAGCCTGCATAAGAGCAAGATCCTATCTGTACTAAAAAATTAGAAAAACTAGCAAGGCATTGTGGCAGGCACCTGTCATCCCAGCTACTTGGGAGGCTGGGGCAAAAGGATCACTTGAGCCCAAGATTTTGAGGTTGCTGTGAGCTGTGATGTCATGGCACTGTACCTAGGGTGACAGAGTGAGACTCTGTCTAAAGATAAAAAGAATAGGACTAAATAATGACAGTCCCAAAGGGAATCCCTTTCTTTTTTCTTTCTTTCTTTCTTTTTTTCTTTTTTTAGAGACAGAGTCTTACTTTGTTGCCCTTGGTAGAGTGCCATGGCATCACAGCTCACCGCAACCTCCAGCTCTTGGACTTAGGTGATTCTCTTGCCTCAGCCTCCTAAGTAGCTGGGACTACAGGCACCCTCCACAATGCCCAGCTATTTTTTTGTTGCAGTTTGCCTGGGTCCGGGTTTGAACCTGTCACCCTCAATATATGGGGCTGGCACCCTACTCAGCACCCTACAGAGCACCGGTGCTGCCCAGAAATCCTTTTGAGGTTTCTCTAGCATCAGACTTCGCTGTAACTCCACAGTGTCAATACTTACCAGTTATATCATCTTGGGTAGGTAGGTATCAGTTATATAATCTTGGGTATGCTTAGACCTATATGGTACCTGATTATTAACTTGTTTATATGAAAAATAAGGCCAAGGACTACTTGGCCTAACTACTAGGAGCACCAAAGAAAATATGTAAAAGAGCCCAGCACCAAGTCTGGTATACCCTTGATACATAGAAGGAACTCAAAAACTATAAACTGAAAAGAATCAAATACCACTGCCTTATTAGGAAAAAGATTCTATGTGTCAACAATTCTGTTTTTGAGTACCTGCTACAATAGGACTTCTGTAAGGTGACCACCCAGGGGATTGTAACAAACTGGACAATATAAAAAACTAGGCTTACTGCACTGATATGTACATGTGGTGCGTGTCTGATCTGTGAAAATTAGGTTAACTTAAAGAGGTAGTCAGTGTAGGGAGGTGGTCAACTATGGAGGTTCTATCACATTTGCTAAGCATTATGATATGATTTCTTTCTCTTATGCATAAGAGGGAGAGATACAAAGATGAATGAAGAGATCATCTCTACCTTTAATGAACGCTGCTTTGGCATGTACAATCAGGAGAATATAGAGCCATGTTGTTCTTCATGTATGTCTAATACAGAACTGAATGTTAATTAGAAATACAGTCCATATGCTGTGTGAGTTCAGAGGACAGAAGAAATCATTTTCCTTTGGGAAATCAAGGAAACCTTTGAGCTGGATCTATTTAAAAATGCATATTGTTTCCATAGATGAAGATCTGAAGAGAACATTCCAGGCTAAGTGAGGCCAGGAGGCTTAAATATGTGAGTGAGTGTTTGAAAGTCAGCAAAGGGTCTGGGGTGGCTGGCCTCTGACTGCACCAGGAAGGCTGAGATGTGAGTTTACAGGCCTCTGCTGAGAATCCATTAAGGAAGACTTTGCTAAGGATTTGAATCTTTAACCTGAACATTGCTAGGGGCTTGTGAAAGTTGGAAGGTTGAGAGATGAGCTCCAGGTGGAGGTTTTGGATCATTGATCCTGGTGCTGGAATGGGAGTGCGCTGGTGATGTCCAGGTAGGAGATGATCCTAGTCTGGGTCATGACAGAGGCCTTGGACATATAATGAAAAGAGCTCAGAAAATTCTCTTGAGCCCTGATTCCTTCCTTTAATCCCGGTTTGGCGTCAGCTGCCATCCTCTTGCATTACACCTGGAATCTGTTTCTCTGCCAGGTCGGTCTAGAGTGCTAGATCTTTAGGTTTTCTACTTAGTTTTGCATTTGGGTTTCCTCTCTGGAAAGTGTTTCAGATTGCCTTTCACCTGCTCCCAGCCCAGCCTAAGTTTCCTATAACCTTTATTGTGGGAGAATTCAGATTCTCTTTATCCAATAGCAGAGTTTGGGTATGTTTATGCTCTTGGCCCAGGGTCTTTCACCCATTTGGAGCCTGGAGGCAGGAGGACCTATTGTGTGGATACTGCTATAGTCCAGGCCTGAGATTATGAAGCCTGGGACCAGGTCCTTTCTCAGGGTTGAGGGTTGGGGGGAGGGAGAGCTGCACCATGATGTTAGAACTGGCAGGGCTGTAAATTGTTTGACTTTTAATTATGGAATCAGCTTATCTTCTTGAACCTCTAGTATCCTGACTCACAGCTTGTTTTCATTTATTTATAGTCTGAAGTCTTGTGAACTTTGCAATCTGAGTTATTAGGAGTGATGACCTGGGATGGGTTTTGGTAGGCTGATGACAAGCCATTATCTTAAATATTAACACTTTTATTTAAAAGGAGAAAGATGTATTATTCCAACTCTGGACCTATTAATTGAAGATTTGGAGAAGGAGAAAGGGTACTGGGGAACATTCTGAGACTGTCCAAAATAGTTAATATGCATGGGGATTAGGACATGATTCTGGAAGGGAATACCCTCTAGATAATGCTGGCTTCTTGGTTTCCATGGGGGCACCTCTGAGGTGAGCCCTCCTCTGAGAAGGTCCTTTAGATAAAAACTTGGGTTCATGTTGAAATCATCTGCAGATCTTTACAAAGCTACAAAGCCTGACTGTTGCCCCCAAGTAGCCCGATTCAAGTGGCATATAGTATAACTTGGGACTTAGGAATTTTAGAATTTCTTAAGTTTCCCCTTCCCCTTTTTTTGTGATAAGAACATTTAGCATAAGATCTACCCTCTTATTTTTAAGTATGCAATTTTTCAGTATACTTAAATAAAATGTAGTATTGTTAAGTGCAGTTATACTGTGCAGCAGGTCTCTAGAATGTACTCACCTTGCATAACTGAAACTCAAAACAGGTCCCCCAAAAGGTAGGCTGTAGATTTCCATACTGTTTTTCTCATTCAATTTGCTCAGCGGTCTCCGGTGTATATATTTGCCTCCCCTCCCCCATTCTGCTGGAGGGGGAAGTGAGTGTCAGTGCGTGTCCCTGCAGGGTATAGATCTCCTCGCCAGGACAGAAGGGATGCCCCTGACAGCTTGAGGAGCCCCCACTGCAGAGCTTGACAGCACTGCCACCCGCCTCTTTCTGGGCACACATGGACTGAAAAATACATCAATGTATTTTGTTTCTTGATGTCTTCACTAGACCACATCCTATGGGTTTGGACATTTAAAACTTCTTTTTTTAAAAGAACAGTTCTGATTTAGCTAATCTTTATGACTTTCATGGTTTCAGGGCAACGTGCTTGAGTTTCCACTTTCTAGTTTGGGGAACCCAGGATGTGTGGAGAAGGGGCATTTAGGACTGAAACAGAAGGAGAACATGGTCCAGTTTGCTCCATTTCAAGATCTGTTTGGCTGAGGAGCAGTTCTGCATATGTCCAGGGTCTCCTGGGGTGAGAGCCTGGGTTTGGTTTTGTTCTCACTGGGCTAAAGAACCAAATGAGAGTGGAAAGACCATGGGAGGTTGTCTTATCCAAATCATTTGTAGATAAGCACTCAGGTCTAGGGAAGGGAGGGGACTTGGCCAAAATCACAGAAACCCAGTCCTCTGCCAGCCTTCCTCACCTGTGCTCCTCCCTGTCTTTCTCAACACAACTTTGGCATTTACCTACATGCCGTCCGGTGGGTATCTCTTGTTCTTTTAGAAATTCACCTGATATCTCTGTTGTGATTGATGCTAACCCTCTCCTGTAAAGGAGGTGTGCAGTATGATTCAGATCCACTTATAACAGGGGGTCCACACAAGCAACTCTATGGGTGCCATATATAGAACTGTCAGTGCAGGTATTGTGCTAGCTGTTTTAAGCAGCTGTAGAACATTTACACCTCATAGCTCATGGAAGACGTAATTAGCATCCCCAATGCACAGATCAGAGAAGTAAAGCGACCTGCCTAGGGTCACACACCAGGTGCTTGGCAGAGTGAAGTTGATTTACCATCTGCATTCTTCAACTGTTATGCTATGTCACTGTCTGCCATTGCAGACTTTGGAAGATTCTAATGCAGAGGAAGCAGCAAGCCACACAAAGAAAGATTGCCACCCAGTTTTCTGGAAAAATATAGCTATTCAGAAAGAAGCCTAGATGCCATCATAGCTAAGGCTGTCATATAACTCACACTGATGTAAAAAAGAAAATCTAGTTGAGTGTAGTATTTCAAATTTGAAGTAAGTGGGTGTTTGAATTTTTCATTGTTGATACACTTAGTCAGTGGGCTGAAGTTGTGGGTAACTTGTCAATGCCCCCATTTGCACAATGCCACCTGGGCTTTCTTCTTTTCTAGAGAGTGTGACAGAAAGGAGAGATGAAAGTTATTTTTAATTTGGCCACTGAACAAACATCCAAGTTTCCTTTCCAGCAGCTAAACCTATATGTTTTCTCGACAGGGTATTAATTACCTGGCTCAGGGAATGGCCAGGCAGGCTGTTCTGGCAGCTCTGACTGCTCTGCCGGCCCCATATGCAATTGCTCCTGGACCCAGCAGGATGCAGAGACTTCAGCGGGGAGCAGCCTCCCTCTCAATAAACTCAGACATGGGTACCCGGGTAACTTGTTAAACACATTTATTGATTTCTTGACAGTAACCAAACACAGTGAGTGACCATTATAAACAAGAAAAGAAAGGCATTCGTTTGTACTTTGTGAAATCTGGCTGCACCTGGAGAGAAAAGACACCCCTTTTCCCAGGAATTTACAAGGCAAAGTGCATTCCTTCATGGGCGCATCACAGGGGGGATGGCAGTTTTGAAACACAAGAGATCTGTCACCTCTTGTCTCAGGCTGAAGCTCACTTCTTGTGAATGATCGAGCCATGGAGTGGAATTTAAGTTATACTTGCTTAGCAAATGCATTCCTGATTGCCACAAACTCAGTAAAACAAAACAAAAACCTGGCGGCAGATGAACAAACCATGTAGATGAAGGAACAAGTGAAATCAAAGAATGCAATTGGATGGAGTTAGGGCTCAGCCTGTAAGGAAGGAGAATAGACCAAAGCCAGAAAAATGAAATCAAGTTGTTAAACACATTTATTGAGCTGTTAACAATAACCAAACACAAAGTATGACCTTTGGAAAACAAGAAACAGCAAATGGATCAATTCTGATCTTGGCAAATCCTACTACAGATATGTGACAAAGAGGGAAATAATTCCATTTCTTTATAGTCTGCGGTGATATATATATACAATGTGTAGCTCTTCAATGTCGGTCCTTTTTTTTTTTCTTTTTAAATTGTTGAGTAAACAGAAGACTCATAATCTAGAAACAAGCGTCCTAGGTCAACTTTGTCCTGGCTCCCCTGTTGCCAGCACCCTCAAAGGGTCTTAGGACACTATCTGAGATTACTTGATGCAAAGTCCGTTTAATGCTGTCAGAGCTGTGTTTTTCTCTTCTCTTTCTTTTGGAAGAATTGTGTATGTACAAAGGCTGAAAAGTCTCATCGAGTAGATTTATTAGTTCAGGAAAATGGTATCAAAATTGTAATCAGGTTAACTGGTTATTGTCTTCTAAGATCTCTTATGAATGAACTTTTTGTTTCTGAAACTTGACTTCCCATCACAGAGGTTATATGAGCGTCTGTGTGTAGGTTATGTTTGCATGTGTGTGTGTATGTGTGCAAGTATTTGTGAGTGTGTGTAAGAGATGTATTACTCTGCCATGGTGTAGTGGACACTTTTAATGAAGAAAGGGCCAATCCAAAGAGTGAATGAGGCTTGGGGGGAAAGGAAGGAGAGAGAAGCAAGAAGGGGGACATTCTAGGTTACGTCAATTCACAGTTGTAGCATTTCACTGAGGTGGGATTCTTCTTGGCTTTGTTCCCTACTTGAGGAGCCATTCATTTACTGGAAAGAGAGAGAGAAAGAAAAAAAAAAAAAAACCAGACAAACACAACACAAAACAAACCATGCTCAATTATTTTACACAAAGTTTTTGGGGGAATTTCTCCAAAGGGGAAGGGGTGGTTTGGCAAATGCCTGTTTATTAATGTGTCCCAACTACCCCCTTCAAAGTTTTCATGACCCTCTAGGCCTGTGCTGTCCCATATGGCCCACTAGTCACATGTGGCCACCAAAAACTTAAATGAATTAAGATGAAAAATGTAGTTGCATCCTTACACTAGTCATACTTCCAATGTTTAATAGCCATCTAGGGTGAGTAGCTGTTGGACCGGACAATGAAGATAGGGAACAGTCTCATCACAGAATGCTCTAGTGGATGACCCTGCTTTAGACCAGGGATGGGCCAACAAAGCCCACAGACCAAATACAACATGCTACTTGCTTCTGTAAATTAAGTCTTATTAGAACACAGCCATACCCATTCATTTACATATTGTCTATGGCCGATTTCTTATTACAGTGTCACAGTGAAACAGAAACTGTATGCCTTAAAGCCTAAAATATTTACTCTTAGGCCTCTGCAGAAGGTGTGCCACCTCCTGCTCTGGGCTATACGCTCTGGATGGCTAGGGGGTCACTTTGGTCTTCATCACCACTGTCTTCCCATCATACAGCTCGGCACCTAACAGGCTTACTGCGTATGGGTGCTGCATGCAGAGTAGAATCAATGAACGAGTTGGGCATTTATTGTTCTGGTGGTTATGGCTGGATGAGAGTAGAAAATGTACAGTTTGGGAATTCTGTGTGTCTGAGAGAGGAAAAAGAAGGGCAGGAGCATGCAGGAAGCAGGAGAGAAGTGGAGGACTCAGAGGCAGCAGGGGAGGCTGCTTCTAAGAGCTGACTTGGGGAGCGTGCCATTGCTACAAAGGGCTTCTCCATTCAGGTGCTCATCTGCCCCTAGACAAGAAGTGGTTGGGACAGGGATTGCCATGAAGAAGCCAGCTCCAGAGGGCTAAGTGGTCTGGCTGAATTTGCATGTCTTGTTAGAACCAGGATGGGAACTTGGATGTCCTGACTCCCAGTCTGGGGCATCTCCAAACCCAGTCCTGCCTCAGTCCTTCCACAGTGAGAGTTTATTACTATGATCAACAAATATTTGGTCAGTGTGGGGAGGGGAAGAGAGAGAGCTGAATGTGGGCCAGAGTTACAGGAGGCAGAAGTCCTCTTAAACGTTCCTTTTAGTAGGAATAATAATCATTTCTAGGGAACATAACACTGGACCAAAGATAGGTTCACACACATTACCTCACTGGATTCTAATGGTCTGGCATTTAGAGTATTTTTGTCATCCTCTGGGGGAGAAGGGAAGAAGGAGTATCTATGTTGCACATAACTGAAAGCCCTCATGCACCTTGCTGTTCTGTTCTACTAGATAACCTTGGGACAATCAACCTTTGTGAGTATTTTGGAAAATGACAATACAAAAGCCTGACTTTTCTGAAGCAGAGTGGGTTTAAAGGTTTGATATAAGTACTTTTGTCACATATTTTAAAACCTCATCTCTGTAGATATCTATGTATACATACAGATGTCTTCACATAGATACCTATATCACCTGTATCAAATATTTAAACTTTCATATGAAGTTTTAAACCTTTATATAAATAGTATTAATAGAACCTCTGTAAGTTCACCACCCAAGGGACTGTAATAAGCTGGTCAACACAAGATGGTGGTCAACGGAAGGAACTAGGCCTGCTGTATTGATACACACATGTGGTACATGTCTGATCTATAAAAATTAGCTCAACTCAAGGAAGTGGTCAGGGCAGGGAAGTGGTCAACTAGGGAGGTTTGACCATACATAGATTATCCATATATATGTATATATAATAGGTATCATCATTTATATAGATACTATATCACTTATACCAAATCTTTAAACTTTTACTTTCTTCTGTGTATGATACATGAGCTTTTCCAAAAGAGAAAGCACCACGCAAATGGAGGGCGGTGGTCTTATCATCTCAATTCTTACAATGGGACGTAACACCAGGCCTTTCAGAACAGGTATAAGCAAAAGACTGAGCTCTGGCCTGGGTCCCCTGCTCTCAGAGACTGTGCACCCACCTCTATACTGGAGCTTCTGGGCTCGGTTGTTTGGACAGTCCTTCCCTTGTAAACTGAAGTTGATGTTGGTGCGGATGCAACGGTTGTTGAGTGGCTGGACAGGCCTGAAGTTGTCGCTCATGCTCAGAAAGATCTGAGATGGCTGATTCTGGCTGAGCAGGCGTAAGGAATGCATCTGAGGAGAGAGAAATAGCAGTGAGATCCAGCCATCCAGAAGTGCACAAGGGAGAAAGTAAGATCAAGTAAACTGTGGTCAGTGCAGGTGGTACCATCTGTCTGGAAAGGGCACAAGCCCCACAGAGCCCCTTTTCCCATGGGTTCTGTTGAGCTAAAGGCCCACAAATGGCTCCATGCAAGGAGCGAGCTTTGCTTCTAGCTGAATAGCCCTCATGTATCTTTAAGCAAATCATTCACTCTTTCTCACCCCAAACGCATCGTTTGCTACAGGAAGAAACTTGGCTAGGTATGCTCCAGGGTTCTTCCTTTCTCAGACACTCTGTGTTTCAATAATTCCCTGACTTCCACATAGTATCACCTAGACCAGTGGTTCTCAACCTTCCTAATGCCATGGCCCTTAAATACAGTTCCTGTGGGTTGCAATCCACAGGTTGAGAATCGTTGACCTAGACCACAGTGAGTGGCCTGGGGGCACAGCTAAAGTAAGCTAGACCAATTTGGCTCCTTTTCTGTGAGTTTCAGGGCCACAGAGTTGGACTGTAACATTTGCAGCCACGTCCTGCCATGGGACTGAGGGAAGAAAGAAGACAGTTTCCCGTAGGAGGGAAGGATGAGGCAAATGTATGGGTAGGAGGAGAGGAAAGCAGAGAGAAAGGGTTCCTGGGCTTCTGAGCCCAGTGAGTTCCTGGCATCAATTTCTGATTCTGAATTCCCTAAGACACCCTTTACATCTCTTGAATAAATCCTTTTTCTAAGCTTAAGCTATCTGCAGGGGGTCACTGTTGCTTGTCACTCAATGAGTCCCAATCAATACAGACAGGACTGCGAATTGTTCAAATGGTTGTGGGGCGCGAACACATCCCCTGCTGAGGAGGTAGGCTTCTGTGGCTTTTGTTCATCTTTTCTCTAGGTGTTTATAGATGCGTACAATCACAGGGCATCCGAGCCGAGACGAACTCACGTAATTACCCCCTCATTCTAAAGAGGAAGGGTGTTCATTTTGTAGACGTGGATGACCACCCTAAAGCACACAGTGAGCCATGGGGGACAGATTTGATTCCCGTCCACTTTTGAGGAATACTAACCCTGTGAGAGGATGCAAAAAGGAAAATTCCATGTTCAGATCTGTTTGTGAAATACTACATATCACATCGCCTCCATTGGAATATGGATACGTGCATTCTCATTTTAAAAGACCCTGAGAAATCTCTCAACAGTGACATCTAACCCAACTTTTTCAAATGTATTTGGCCACGCCCTTTGCCTGTTTGCTTTTTGAGCTCTATAACTCACCTTGCTGTCTTTCCTCAGTCAGACAGATGGGTTGTTTCTATAATTAGTTCACGCTAAGCCTTTCAGATGCCGGCTCTTTAAATACAGGTGTATGGGTTGAATTGTGTCCTCACAAAATTCGTAAGCTGAAGTTACTGGTAACCCCAAGTACCTCATTGTAGAATGTGACTTAATTTGGAAACAGGGTCATTGCAGATGTAATTAGGGAAGTTAAGATTATTGGGGTGAGTGCTGATCTAATATAGCTGGTACCCTCTAAAAAAGGGAAATTTGGACAAAAAGACTTGGACACAGGGAGAATGACAGATACAAGTAGAGATTGGAGTGATGCTTCTATAAGCCAAAGGAACACCAAAGATAGCCACCAGAAACCAGGGGAGAGGCATGGAATGGATCCTTCTTCACAACTCTCAGTAGGAACCAGCCCTACCAACACCTTGACCTTGGACCTTCAGCCTCAGAACTGTGAGACAGTAAGTTTCTGTTGCTGAAGCCAGTTTGTGGTACTTTGGTATAGTGGCCCTAGTAAACTAATACAATACACACTCCAGAAACCCTGTGATTTTTTTTCACATTGTTCTTCCCCCTAAGTTAAAAGACCACAGAGAAACTCACCTGCATCCTGGTTATGTAGACCGGTTTGTTCATTATTATCCAACTTGCTGTCTCATAGCAGGGTGGGATAGTCATCGACCCATCATAAGTAATGAAACTAGAGGTCTCTGGATATAGCTCCTCTATATTAAGTCCCTGTAGTAAATATGCATCATCTGGAGGAGAAAATGAGAAAGATTTAAGCACTAGGTTTCTTAAGAACATGCTGGTATTGCTGATATGTATATCTTTCCTTTCGGAATTCCAGAAGATTGTCCCTAGAAGACTGTATTGTCAGGATAGGCTGTAGTTGACAAATAGCTCCCCATCCTCCCCAGGTATCAGTCTTTCTGTTTATTCATTTTTAGTTGAAAAACAATAATTGCACATATTCAGGGGGTACACAGTGGTGATTTGACACGTATAATGTATAGTGACCAGATTGGGGTAATTAGCACATCCATCACCCCTTCAGTTATGTTAAAGGATGAACATTTATTTCTTGCTCACATTTCCCTTCCAGGGTGGCTGAGGGCTTCCCTTCGCATCTTGGCTGTCCACACTTTGGGACCCAGGACCTTAGAGCAGCCACCCCCTGGGCATTTGTGAATCTCAGTGACAGAAAGGAAAAGCAAGCAGGGGGGAGTGTATGCTGGCCCTTAAAGTGTTCATCCCAGGAGTGGCACATGTCACTTGTGCTTACGTGTTGGTGGCCAAAGAAGTCACCTGGTTAAGGCTGATGTGAGGGACGTGAGGGACCGCTTTCCTCCCACAGGATGGGGCACTGACTACTGGTGAACGGTGGGTGATGGGGTCTCCAACCAGGATTGTCTGAAGAGTCCTTGGTATGGTCCCTGAGACCTGGACCCTTAAGCATTACAGGTGTAATGAAATGGCCAATTAAAGGCTTTAGGACTTGTTGAAATGTTACCTAGTTACTGCTCTTATTTGGTAATCTTGCTTTATCAAAAGAATAGTATAAAAATACTCCTAAAAAGAAATCTCAATTGGGCCGAATCCTACCATGAGAACCAACAGTTAAGTTTAACAATCAATTTCACCGTCTGTGCCTCTTCTTTCTCTCAGGCCCCTCCATGTAGACGGCCTTTTCTCTTACACCCACTTGAGGTATTCACGCTCATCTAGCTTTTATTATTAAATATAAATATGAGTTCTGTCAATTGTGGAAATGGCAAAAGTATGTATTAGGCTTTATGAAAAAGGAAAATAACATTTCTAATTATCTAAAACAATGACTATTAGCATTTTGGTATATTTCCTTTTAATTGTTTTGATGCAACCCATTGGTTATATTTTCACCAAATAGTAATGTATTGGCATTTTCAAATCTCAAGAAATTAAGACATTAAAAAAAACCCCCATAAACTGCCAGGGATAGTTCATTTCCTCCTCTCCCCAGGGCCTCTCTTTCTGTCTTCTAGCACACTGTTGCTCTCTTCTCCTGGCTTCCAAAACACCATAATGATTATTTCTATTTTTCTATTTCTATTATTTCTATTTTTCTGGATGTTCCTTCTCAGCCTCTGTTGCTGACTTCTGATCATTCTCTGAATGATGCAATTCCCTAAGGATCGATCCATTTTTCTCTCCGTTTCTCAGCCTGTGCTCCTATGCCTCGGTAGCCCATCTACTTCCATGGCTTCAATTGCTCTCTGTACCCCAGTGATGTCTCCAGAAGCATTTTACTCTCTGGTGTGCCACCATGGCTCATCCAGGAGACCTAGAGGACGCATGGCAGGGAACCAGCCCTCAGCTGGCAGAGGGATAAGACTGGCTTCCTCGTGTCCCTGGGTTCACATAGGTTCTCTCATTCATGTGTCTGACTCCTAGAGGGGAAAGACTAACTCTTCAGGGGTTGGTGTGATCTCTCAAGGTGAGTATTGGGCACACGTGGTAAATACGAACATTTTCATACAGCTGAAATCTCCCTGTGACCAATGAATGGGTCAGGCAGATAATAATATCCCAGTGATAAGGAACTGAAAATCAGAGAGGCAAAGTAACCTGCCCAAGGTCACAGACTTAGCTGGTGGCTGCAGAGTGGGAACTGGTACACAGCTCTCCTGACCTCCAGATCAAGGTTAGTTATTCATTCAACAAATACTAAGTACCTTTATCCTGGGCCCAGGGTTAGGCTGTGGGGATAGGTCAATGAACAACACAGATGCTGTTCCTTCCTTCCTTGTCGTTGGAGAGACTGACAGCAAGTGGCAAAATAAATAGAGGATGCCAAAAAATGTAGACACATTTTAGCAAGGGAAAGACCTGTATTAAAATTGTAATGACATCTTAAACTGTTATCTTGTACACATAAATTGTATCTCGTATCTCTGATAGTTGCAGAAGTCAAATATACCTTGAGTATTACAATTGTAACAGTTTTTTTCTTGCTTAAATTATGTATACATTTTTTTGGGCACTCTCTGTATACATATGTAGGCTATATTAGGGTGATAAGTACACCTTGACCTGGCCATACCGATTAATGTTGCTAATCTATTTTCCAAAGATTCTCCCCCCTTCCATTTCTTCTTCCAGAAATTGGGCACTTAGCTTTCTCTCATAAGAAACTTCCCTTTCCCAAGGGATATTTAATTTCAGTGTTGCTTTGCTTGTCAGTTGAATTGTGAACAAATCAACTGAACCAGTGGTTTGCCATGAGGTAAGGAAAACTACCATTTTGCCTGCACCATTCTATCCTGTCCCTCCTGGCCTCCTACTCCTCTGTTGGGGTTACGGAAGCCCCCTAGGGCTCTGCCCAAGCAAAGCCCGGTGAGGAAGAGAGCTTGATCAAACTGGGTTTGGAGACCAACACCAAGAGGAAGGACTTTCTCCCACTTCCCATTGAACTGTTTCTGCTTTTCCATCAAAACACCAAGGAACATCATTTGTCTCTGACTGGTTCCTGAACCCTTACTGTTTCTCAAGTACTTAGCCAGGTATAGGGGAGCAGGATGTAATTAAGAGAAGGCAGAAGGAGTCACAGAGGCAGGGACATAAATCTGTGCTGGGCCCAGAGAGAGGCTGTCGGTTCTGCCTGGGGTGGGGAGGACTCAGGCAAGGAGGAATCAAGGAGCCCACCTGACCTGCATCTTAAACAATGGGAGACGATGGATGTGTGGCTGGCAGGTGGTAGGGTGTCAAGGGCATGGCAGACAGAGCCATGCTTGAGAAAGAGGTGAGGAAACAGCATAGCAGCGTGTACTTGAGGACGGCTGGAGTATGAGATGCAGGGGGAAGAGGAGGTGCAGGCGGAGGGATACAGTGAAAGATATGGTGGGTGAGGTCGGCGTAGGCCACACCTGGAAGGTCCCCTTCTCTGCACGGTTGGGAGTCTGGGCTTCGTCCTGGGGGGCAATGTGGAACGGTGCAAGCGTTTGAAGCCGGGAGGAGCATGATGAGATGTGCACTTAATGAGGCTTGCTCTGATGGCAGTTTGGCCTGCAGATTAACATACTGAATGAGAGAGGGAAGCATTCGGCACATTTTTATTAAAGGTCAATGTGATTTGTTTAACCAAGCTTGCACAAAGAGCGCAGTGGGTACTCTAGCGTGCTGTTATTATTGTACTTTATTTTATTCAGGGCCGTGGGGAGGAGAGAATGAAGGAAGCTGTAGAAGGAGAGGCATTCCAGGCATGACTGAGTAAAGGAAAGGAGCCTTTCTGTTTCTCGGAGACTATAACCAGCCTCTGGGTTGCAGCCATATTAGAGAAAGGATTGGGAGCAGGGGGAGGTGCGGGCTGAAACGTTATGCTCATGGATTCGTCCCAAGAGTGTGATAACGAGGTGTCTCCAAACACCATGGCTCTGCCACCCCAGGCTCTGCCACTGCAGTCCTGCCGGGAGAGTCCTCTTGGGCCCCTTCCTCTGGGAGATGTGATAGTCATCCGAGGACACGGGCAGCTTCCCCGCTCTTGAGATCCTCATTTGCCACTGTGTTCTTCCCACGAGTCTTGTTAATTCTCATACCTTATTTTTTGCTCTTTTTATATCTTCACACCACAGAACTTGGAAAGGCCCAGTGTGAGGAGGGAGAGCTTTGGACTCCATCCTGAGTTTGAGTGCTGACTTCGCTGCTCACTGTCCCTGTGACCTTGGACCCACACGTCCCTGTCTGAGCCTCAGTTTCCACATCGGTGCCGTGCAGATGGCTGGAATACTCGGCTCACAGGGTTGAGGTGGGGTCAACCTCAAGGAAGAGATGGGGTCGTGCTTTTCAAGTATCTAGCACAAAGTGCAGACCAGGTAAGTACTCAGCGACGCTAGGCAGTACGAGGTCACCTCCTCCCTACCTGGAGTGTCCCTGCCCAGCTTCTGGGATAGTGCCCACCTCTTTCACTATATTTACTGAGTTACTTTGCCAATAATTATATGCCTATTCTTTGCCACTAAATTATGAGCCTTCAGGAGAAGGATTTGCATCCCCAACCCCCTGTGGGAGGCCCACCCCATGGTGGGTACTTAGTAAACACTGGTTGAATGAATGAATGAATGAAATGGTTTTTGCCCCAAAGCTCTACCTGCTGGCACTGGTGGACAGGAACCTCTGGAGGAAGAGGTGTGTCTCAGGTGGTGGGGAAATCTCTCTGAGGCTCTAGTCAGTTCCACCAGCTTAAATACACACTGCCTACCACCTGCCCCGTATATATCACACCCCAACCTGGCAGATGAGACTGCTTGACCTATTCCCATCTCCCTAAGACATCCTGTGTCTACACTAAACATACCAGTGCCTTCCTATTTACATGCTGAAGTCGGTGTGCACTTAACACTCAACATTTGTCCTCATGCTTCATCATGCTGCCTTAGAGGCCGTCATGGGATCAGTGTTCTGAGTTTTAGGTGTTAGGATTTGAGAACCACATGCTACTGGTTTACATCTTGTTTTCTCCCCAATGAAGCTTGCTCCTTCCTGATGTGACCCAGGAAAAGAAGGTGGGTAAACCCAGAAGTTTTCAGCCCTAGAGTCAAGGCACATTGGAGTGTTTTCCATGGATAAGTAGGCCAGGAACGAATTACTACCCCCAAACTCTCTTGTCCTTGCAGCAACCAGCAGAGAACCCTCATTTTGTCCATGTTAGCATTAACTGTCTGGGTGCTTGTCTCTGTTTCTATTTAGAGTTTATATTGAGAGGAAGTGATGGCAGAAGTTCAAATACGTTTTTTACGGATAGTTTTATAAAGAGGTTCTCTCTTTCTCTTACCTATCTCTCTACCTACCTTTCCTATGGGAAAAAATAGCTTATAGAGGGCAAATCTCTAGTCGTCAAGTCACAAGTCTTAATTCAAGTTTAAGTCCTAATCGTATCTTTGCCAATAACTTACTAGTCTCCTGTAGATAGGTCATGTGACCTCTCACTTGGTGGCACTAGACAGTTCTGGATAATTATACCTTCAGGTAATAAAAAATTCTATAGATCTGAAAGAAAATATCTTTCAACCTAAAATAAGCTTATATAGTTAAATTTAGGTTAAATTTCTGGTACGACAGTGTTATAATTTTTCATGTGTTAGCTGTATCTTTGTAGTACAAGAGGACCCCTTGGATAATCAATAAGTGTAGAATATTCATGTATCGCTTACAGCCCAATTTATTCTCTCAAATGAATGTAGAGCTCGATAGCTATACCTTTGATTTTATGACATATTCTTGTTGAAACTATGATTTCTCTTACGGAGTTCTTAGTCATTTCCTTCCTTCCTTCCTAGCACATTAGAATGAAATGCCTAGGACCACACGGTGAAGAGTCTTTAGTCTGAGCTTCAATAGCAGGTTCTGTTAAATGCACCCCACTTACTAACACAGACCTCTGAGACTGAACGTCCCCCCACTACCTGCCCATGACGTTCCCATTGGAAAAGAACTATTCCAATGAGAGAAAGCCACAGCAGTCTCGGAGATCAATACCGGCCTTGTTCCTGATCAATATGGAACAATTTGGCAATTTTCTCATATAGAATGGCATTTCCCCTTGTCATCGGAGGCAAATAAAACTGGAAAGAAAAAAGTCAATTACTAAAGAACGGAGTAATATGATTTTCTTTTGTTTTACACAGACGATAAACGAATAAAGGGGCCCAGAGAGGTGGACGCGGGCGGCACTGCTCCTGTTCTGCTCCTTCCTGACGTTGAGTCACTACTTAGATTGCCAGGTGGGAAGTGGGGGTGTGCGGCACTTCGCATTTTGTGGAAACGTTTCCAAAGCCCTGTGCCTTTGAAGTCAAAGTACAAGTTCAATTAAGCAGAGAGAGAAAGGCACCGCGAGCCATATGCTTAAATGCCTCGGCCGTATTTTATCACATTTAACACCACGTCCCTCCAAGGAACGGCGCAGAAAACACTTCCCGAAGGACTGAGAAGTATAAAGCGGTTACGAGGAAGGAGGTCGATCCTTGCCTGCACTTTCATCTTTCAGCTGAAAGGTCTGGGGGACCTAAAGCAAAGTTTTAAACAGGTGAGATGGAAAAGGCTCTTTAAGAGGCTTGTGCCATGTATCAAAACAACGGCATCTCCTCCATATGCCTTTATAGTTAAGAGAACGGCCACGCCTTTTTAAATTTGGAAGGCGCGATCCTTTGGATTCTTCCTGGACTGAAGCTCACCATTGTATTGACTGTCTTTGAAATGAATGGGGCACGGGGAATGGAAATGAAAATGAAGCCACCACAATACTACAGTGCCCCAGGATGCTGGAAGAAAATGTTCGTTCGCACGTCATGTTCTACTAACTGCTCCCTCTTACCATCTGAAGTGCTCTTCCCACTCCATTAGTCACTAGTTTTGCAACTTGAAAGTAGCGTAAAATCTCTTTTTAAAACATCATGCTGGCTCAGTGAAATCAAGTGGATACCAAAGTGATGAGAATGTTACCTTTTCTGTTAATTAATTAATGCTAATTGATGAACACAAGGAAAACAGAAGGGTTTTAGTGTTATTCCAATATCCTGCGTTAAAAAAATTAAACCACGGCAAGTAAACCACCAATATCTCCTCCAGGAAATCCATTCAGAAAATCCATTCTTCGATGTCATGATGGCAGTCTTGACCCTCCGTCTGTTGAAGGGGACTTTAATAAAATGGATTTTCTTTAGAAGACTTTCTAAATTCAGCCTGAATTAATTTCCCGCAATGGTCTCTCCCATTGCTGGCCCTGGTTCGTGAGAGCATTCTGTAAGTCTGAAGCAGATGTGTGGCATCGAAGCTTCCAAGGAAAGCAGAAGACTCCTGTGAGGTCATTATCACCCACTGTACGGATGCAAAAGCACCCCTGGGCTTCATTTTAAAGGAAACAAGTTCAGTTGCCTGTGTGCGCGAGACTGTGTTCACCTTGGACATCATTTTTATTTGGTGTCATAGGAACCTACCTCCTGCCCTTCAGAAAGCTAGATTTAGAAGCACCTTTAGAACAACTCGGGTGCTTCTAAATTATACCAGTTATTGTTCATGCCACTGACTAATACCTTGTTCAACTCATTCTACAATCCTTTCAACATCAGTATCAATCTCCTCATCTTTCTGATGAGGGCACCACCTCTCAGCTGTGTTAAGAAGCAAGGCCTGAAGTCACACAGTAGACCTGCAGGAGCTCTTTGCCATGTTCTGTCTCTCTTCACTAGAACACACTGCCTCTCCCGAGTGTGGTGGCCTTCACCAGCATGGCATCTGGCTTCCAAAATTCCCCGTCTTCTTGGCAAGGTTCTCCTCCTTTCCTCCTTTGGTGGATTCCCCGGCATTGATTTTCTTAACTGGCTCAAACCAATGATCTTGCATGATTCCCTTTTGTCCAGGTCATCTGTTCTGTACCCAACCTTACAAGCCAGGCCAACGGATGGTGTCTCTTCCAGCTGCTGTTTTGTGGTGATTCTACTCCCCATGTTTCCAGGCCCCTTCCTGCCTCCCTCGCCTCCTCAGCCAGCTGATGAGACGGCCACACAGGAGTTTCTTCCAAGGTGGGCTTTTCAAGATATCTTTAGAAGTGGTTTTCAGTCCTAAGTCATGGGGATTTCAGTTGCTCTTTCCAAAGTGAGGATGTGTCCCGCCTGCCTTTTCTATTTATTCTCACTCCCATGAGTGTACCCAAGTTTGAATGCCATCTGGATGCCAGTGTCTTCCCCATTTATATCTTCAGTTCTTTCTCCTGAGATCCAGGCTCATCTCTCTGCCTACTCCACACCTCTTCTCGGATGCCTAATAGACATCTCAAGCTCAACATGCTCAAAACTTCTCATCCCCTTTCCACCCACGAGGATGCTTCATCCATAGACTTCCCTGAGTTGGTTGATGGAAATGTCTCACAGTCATTCTTAACTCCTCTCTTTCTCTCACGTCACACATCAGATCTACCAAGAAATCTCTTGAATTTTCCTTCAACATAGACCCAATCATTTTCACTGACTCTTCCAGTGAGGCTGGTCATGATCAATGCTGTTGTCTCACCATTTGGATTTCTGCAACCCTGCCCCACTGTCAGCTCTGCCCCTCTGCAGTCCCTCAACCAAGTGTTAGAACCTGATGATTCTTCCATCAGCAGGTCATATCCCTCTGCTTAAAGACTTAGACTGGCTTCTCATTACCATGCCCTCCAAGGAGAAGTCCTGGAGAACACTGACTCCCTCTAGAACCGGTTTCTGTACCTTCTCTGGTCACTATGTATGCCACTAAGGCAACATCACTGTGAACTGTTAGAGGGCACTGATATCTATTGGGGGTCCAAGGCTGAAGCCAGGCCCTAGTCACAGAGAGCTGATGCCAGGATAAATCTGCACCGTCAAAGTCCCCATGACTTCTGTGGTGAGTATATTTCCCTTTCAATTGGAAGAAAATGCAAACAGCCAAGAGATGGCTCTTTGGATGGAACCAAAGTTGCAATTAAAATAAAATCATGCCTATCAGTTTCATGGAATGTGAAAGTATCACTCTTCCACTTGATTTTAAGGTCTCAGGGCTAAGCTTTCTTGGCTCTTGAGGGAGAAAGCATGACAGAGAGGAAAAGACTTAGGAGAAAGCACCCAGGAGGATCTGTGCAGGAATCCTTGCTCTTCCACAGTGGAAGAACAGACTGTTGTTCAGGAAATGTCCACTCCTCTTCACCCCACACTTCCTCGGGAGGTGTTTGATGCTGGAATTGGCCATGCGAGTTGCTTTGGCTAGTGGAAAGTGGACGGGAGTGAGTGTGTGAGTTTCATGATGAGGCCTTACATGTTTCTGACCCCCCCACCATGAGAAGTGGTGGCCCTGGATTTCCTCTTGCCATTGCCAACCTGCAGACCCAGGAAGCAGAGCTACCTCAGCCAACCCACAGCTACGGCGGTGAGAAACCAATGCTCCTTGCTCAATGCTCGTTTATTACGCAGCAGTTGCCGACTTACACGGCTGCTTAGTAGGTATGTGTCTTGGGTCAAACGACTTCACTTCTTGGAAACTTGGTTTTCTCATCTGTGCACAGGAGATAGCAGCTGTGCCTGCCCTGAAGGACTGCTTTGTACAGACTCGGTGAGGCTGTGCCAGGAGAGCACAGACCCCCAAGTGCGGAACACTCTCAGTTAGCATCGCCTCCCTGCTCAGCACGTTGCAGGTGGGAGCTGCATCTGAGCAAGCAGGGCAGACTGAAGCTCTAAGGGGGTGTAATTCTGGGTGGCAGTGGTAGGATGGGAGGTGGACAGCGGTGAAGGTCAGCTGTCCCTGAGCAGTTTGGTTGAAGTGGCAGTGGGTGCTGGAGCGTTGATCTCTAGTTTTCATCTAGAGCTATGGAAGCAGCATACCCCAATAGGTGCCCCTGAGCAGGTGGCCTTGTTTTCATCTGGATTTGAGTTCAGGGACTAATGCCAGCATTGCCTGCTGCCTCTTGGGAGGGACTTCCACCCACTGGCTGTGTCCTAGTGAGTGCTCCCCTGTTTCAGCCTCCCTGCTTGCTAGAGGCCAACCTTCACTGCCTGGGGGAGCTTAGCTGCTGCTCGCTGAGCAAATCAGTCCCTCTCTGACACAGCGCCCTGGGCACAACAGTGCTGAGGCCACTCCCAGGGATCCAATATCATTATCTCTGCAGTGCTGCTCCCTTCAGGTGTGTGGCAAAGGAGACACCTCCATTACTCCCTGCCAAATTGTAAGAGCACAAAATTCCTGTTATTACAGGGCCTAAAGCAGTTACCTCTCCCCAGGTAGGCCAGGGGCTCCTTATCTTTCATTAGTTCCCTTTTCTTTTCCAGGCAGGCACAGGGGGGAGGGGGTCCGGGGAAGAGAGGATGTGCCACCTCTCTCTGGCTGCATTTTGAGGGATGTGTCTGCAGAGGCGGGGAGAGGGATTGCAAATGTGCCTGCCTGCCTTCTGCATCAACTCCTTGGCACAGCTCAGGCTCGAGATCAGGCTCCAGCACATCTGTCCAGCTACTCTCTCCACTCTGTCGTTGCTCCTGCAGGCGGCCATTCTTCCCCCCATTCACTCAGGCTATTGCCAGGGCTTTTGGGTGTGCTCCATCCCAGGCACTGAGAGGAACAGCTCCTGAAGATGGGGGGTGCCTCCCTCTGCCTACAACGCTTCGTTTGCCTGCCATCTTCCTTTTCTCCTCCTTCCTATCCCTTTCTCCTCTCTGGGTGGCTGCCACATCACTTAATATTACCCAGACCAGTGCTGGGGGTGGGGAAGTCCCACCAGTCCCATGGTTGGCTCTGCACGGGGCCATCTGTTAGATTGTGTGTTGGGGCTGAATGTGTGATTCCATGGCTTTTTGTGGTCTCTAAACTGCAAATCCAAGATTATGTGAACACATTTTATTTAATTTTCATGCTTTTTTAATCAAAAAATTTAAAAGAATAATAATATTTTATGGGCAGCTATAAATGTTCTATGTATACACAAGACAGCAATATCTCCCTTAACTGAGCAATCCAAGTGTCTGGTTAGAGAAGGCTCCACAGCACACAGATGAGGAACGGCACAGTGTGTTTGGACGACTTCATTGTTTTGGAAGATGTCTATCTAGGTAAGTGGTTCTCAACCTTCCTAATGCGGTGACCCTTTAATACAGTTCCTCATGTTGTGGTGACCCCCAACCATAAAATTATTTTCATACACCTGTATTCGTATGGGGTGTATGTCTTGGTTTTAGGCGACCCTTGTGACAGGGTTGTGACCCACAGGTTGAGAACCGCTGATCTAGGTGGAGTGTGGTTCTCCTGGTTCATCCCTTACCATAGATGGGAGGGATGTTGTAAGAGATAAGCACCTCTTGCTCAGACATGGCAGTTCATTTCAATGTGCTCCTCCAGGAGATTGATTCTGAGAAACATTTCTTTGAAGATGAGCTTCTGTACCTGCCTATAGATATGCGGAAATATGCAGAAAGACTCTCTAAAGAAATTGTGGAGAATCAGCTGGGGTCTAGTAGCTGGGGGTGAACAAACCGGTCTTTGAGCATTGGGTTCTAGTCTCTGCTTTCTTCCTTAATTAGCATTATAATTTCCTAGTTTCAGTTTGGGCTAGCAAGGACAGCCAGCCAGTCTGCTTTATGTTTTTACTCTAAACAAGATCAATTGTATATGATGTGTTCCTCAGCCTTCACACTAAATTGTAATCCTAATGGCGACTTCCTAATGTTACTTCACTTCTTTGTGGATATGTTAAATCCTTACTGAATGTTTAAAAGTATATAAGATAATCAGTAAAGTTTAGCCGGGCCGCCGACCAGAGCAAGTCTCGGCCTCCCTTTATCATCTCATCTGCAGTTCCTTCTCCCTGCGTCTCCGATCAGAAGCTCCAAAGAACTTACAACAACAACTTTCCTCTAGCTTGCGTGGTCTCTGATGAGAAATATGCAGTTATCTGAATTTGTTTTTGCCTATAGGAAAAGTGTCATTTCTCCCTTACTGTTTCAAAGCCTTTTTCCTTTCTTTTGATTTTCAAAAGTTTGACTATAATAGAACTTTGCATAGATTTTTTTGGTTTGATCTGGCTTTTGGTTTACCCAGCTCCTGAATCTGCCCATTTTGCCAAATTTGGGAAGTTTTTAGTCATTATTTTCTTGAATAGTTTGTTAGTCTTGTTCCCCTCTCCTTTCCTTCCAGAACTCTGATGACACAAAAGATGTATCTTCTGTTATCGTCCCACAGATCCTGTGGCTCTGTTTCTTATTTATTTTTTTAGCCCACTTTCTCTCTGTGCCGGATTGTGTAATTTCTCTTGTTCTACCTTCCAGATCATTGATTCTTCCCTCTGTCCCTTCTATTCTGCTGTTGAGCCCATTTACTGAGCTATTTATTTCAATAATTGTATTTTTCAGTTTTGTAATTTCTATCGTTTCTTTTTATATATCTTCCCTTTCTTTGCTGAGAGTTTCTATTTTTTCATTGGTTTCTAGTGTGTTTGTAATTGCTCACTGAAGTATTTTTGCAATAGCTATTTTAAAATAATTCCAGTATCTCCATCATCTCACTGTTGGTATATACTGAGACCTCCATGGCTGAGAGCCATAGGAATGAAGCCTCAACTGACACCACTGGTTGTGGGTGTTGGCTTCATTACTGCTGGGCTGTGGTAATGATTCTGATTGTCCATTCTCCTTGGAGAACTACATTAGTAGGAAGAGGGAGTCTTTATTACCGTGAGCTGAGGCAGAAGTTCAGACTTCCCAGGTGGTCTCCAGTGGTACCATGTAGGTACACAGGTGTTACTTCTTACTGCTTGGTGTGGATGGAAATCCTGGCTTTCTGCTCAACCTTCTCTGAAACCCCCTGGCAGGGGATTGGGGGACTTCCTCACAGCCTGGTGAGGGTGGAGGTCCAGAGCCCTACTTGGCTTCTGCTGGTGTGGGTGGTGGCTGGGCATAATTTTTTCTACGGTATCGCTGGAGTAGGGTGGTTATTGTCTGAAAGTTTTCTGCCTTGCTAAGCTTATCCTTTCCTGGCCCTTTGGCTAAGGAGCTGGCTTTTACTGGGGCTGTTTTTATTGGTGTTTCCAGTGTGCTGGCTTCTTCAGCTCCAAGTCTGGGATATATGAGGTAGAAAGTTGCCCCAGGGAAACCTTTATTGTTTGAGTTCTGAGGTCTCTAGCCTGTCTGCCTTCTCTCCACCTCTCAGAATCTTCTTATGCATTTATTTATTTTACATATAATGTCTAGGGTTTTTAGCTGTACCTAGTAGAAGGAATAGGAGACAGTATATCTTCATCTTCCCATAAGCTCAAATTCTGGCATTGCATTTTTAAATAAGAATCTTGCTTATAGGCTCGGTGCCTGTGGCTCAATCGGCTAAGGCGCCAGCCATGTACACCTAAGGTGGCGGGTTTGAATCCCCAGCCCGGGCCTGCCAAACAACAATGACGGCTGCAACCAAAAAATGGCCGGGCACTGTGGCGGGCGCCTGTGGTCCCAGCTACTTGGGAGGCAGAGGCAGGAGACTCGCTTGAGCCCAGGAGTTGGAGGTTGCTATGAGCTGAGATGCCATGGCACTCTACCCAGGGGGGATAGCTTGAGGCTCCGTCTCAAAAAAAAAAAAGATGGATTATTATTAATTTTGCAAACATGATCAAGATCCAAAGACAACAAAAGCCTCACTGAAGGGATGGTGTTCTGTATACCATGTACCAAGTACACTGATTTTTTACAACTATGACCAACTTCTGTGAGCAAATCATGTAACTGGAACCCTCGCTGTAGCTTTCGTCTTAGAAATCCATGTTGAGAAATGCTCTGCTGTACTGGGTTTAAGTGAGATTAGCATCTGAACACGTTGCTTAACATAGCTACTATTTCTATACAAACTGATTTATATCAGGAAATTGACTCTTGACAGTTCTTAAAGGAACACAACCAGCTAATTCATGGCAAACACATACTTGGCAGACTTGGGTTATTGAAGGGATAAAAATCATTCTGTAAAAATGGTAGGTGTAATAGGTGCGAGGGGTATGGGATGTGCTGGAAGATGGAACAGAAGAATTGGTCTCTGGTCCAAGCGTTTACTATCTGGTGGGAGAGAGATATGCAAAGAAATGACCTCAGGGCAGTGGGGCAGGAGGAAGGAAAGAGTCCTGGAGGTGCGGTGGAGGGAAAAACTGCCTGGCAGGGGAGGGTCCAGATAGATGCTGGTTGGCCTAAAGCAATGAACTGAGCTTGTGAGCTCGACAGCCCGGTGGAGGGACTTACACATGCAGGAATTGTGGGAAAGACTCTATTTCTGCTGCAGGAGAGAACAGATGTGGGCAATGGCAGAAGAAGTGGCTGGAATCAGGTAGAGACAGATTGCAAAAGATCTGGATGCCCAGATTGGGTAAAAAAAAAAGTGTTTAAATGTTTTTTAAAGAAAAAATTGATTTTGATGGAAAAATGCTCTTTGGGCCTTGTTTTGTAGCTATGAAATAGTTAAAAATGCAGAGGCAAAACTGGGACAATGAAGCAATGGGAAATTTGCTACTGTGGAAGACAGGAAGGTGAACAGGCTCCAGGGGCTCTGCTGAGCCTAGGACCTGGGAGGGCGGGCAGGCGGCAGGTGCTCACTCGAACATGGGCAGTGTTCCATGGGAAAGGCGTCTTCTGCTGTCAGTGGGGGCACCGAGGCATAGGCCGAGGGTCAGTGGGAGCTGCGGTTAGGCTGATTCTTCTTCACTATGGGATGTTTTCACAGAGCTGTGCACAGACCCTGTGGGCTTCCCTGGGAAAGGCTGTGTTCCCTGTTCTTGGAATGTGTTAGTAAAGTTATTTGAGAATTTAAGCCTCCAGTGGGTCATTGAATGAGATGGTTTCCTGGGTCCCTTTTAGCCCCCCAAATCTATGATTCATATTTACTACTCGACTGGGTGGAAATCACATTGGGATTGAGGTGTGAAACACTCTCTCACTGTCCACTCCTAGGGAAACGGAAACTTCGCAGTTTTCACTGCTTATGTTTTCTCTGTGGATCTCCTCAGTGCAAGATCCTTTTCAAAGCCCTCTTTAGAATTTACAGCCCTTTCCAGTTGGTATTATTCCTTCAGAGCTGCACTATGAAACTGCTATGGGCTCAGCTGAGCAAACAGGACCTCAGCGTGAATCTAGAGTGGACCCAGCCATACCCCCAAATGAAACTTGTTCCAAGTTGGGGTTACTTGACCCCAGCTCATTCTAACCCATTGCAAATTCAATGTTTTCAGAGTTAGGAGGTTCTGAAATGTTTCAGAGCTCAGCCAGCTCTGGGGAGGTCCTGGGGGCCAGTGCACACCTTGCGGGAACAGGTGCTTTCCTTCACTGACTGTCTCCTCAAATGTACGTTCTTCCTCTTCTTCTCTTTCCTTTCCTCCTACCCACCCCTCGGGTAATATTATTATTATTTTATTAATAATAATAAAAATAAAAAATATAGCTAATGTATTAGATATTTATAGTATTTTATATGGTGTGATATATATTTAATCTCTTCAATCACCTTTGAAGTAGGTTTTATTATCTCCACTTGACAGATGGGGAAACTGAGGCCCAGAGGGATTAGGGAACTTGCTCACATTTATGGAGTTGGACCGAGCCTCTGACTCCTGATCCTGAGCTCTTCAAGAATTCCACTTGTGAAGCCTCATTTGACCTCTTTAAAAAGGTTCCATCAGTGTGATCTATCTCTTTTTTCACTAAAGGCAATAGAGGGTCCCTGTTTCTCTCCCTCTAACCGAGATGTATGGAAACACTGTGAGGAGGTGTGTATGAAAAGTGTTCCATCGTACATATGAAGCTCAGTGAATTTTCACGCAATGAACATGCCCATATAGTCACCCCTCATGATCAAGATCCAGAACACAACTAGCTCCCTAAGTCCCATCATCCTCTCACGTGACCACCGCCCTGACTTCCATCACCATCACTATAGATTAGCTTTGCTTATCTTTGACCTACTTATATGGGGTCATACATGTCCTCTTTCATGCTTGGCTACTTTCTATAAGCATGTGTGAGAGCCATCCAGTGGTGTGCTAGTTAATCTGCTCTCAAAGAAAAAGAAAAAAGAAAAGAAAATGAAGGAAAAACCCAACCAAAATCTAAAACCCCTCCTCATTTTTAGTGTTTAATACTTTACCTTGGCTGTTTTTTTTAAGCTAACAGTGATTCAAGAACCAGCTTGCAAAATTCCAGAGTATTTCACAATCAGTCATTGTGAGCTGGTACAGGCTGGCCCCGTGATGCTGTAGGGTCCATTCATGTTATGATGTATGCTTGAATATCATTCGTTTTCATTGTTGGTTAGCATTCCAGATGTGAATACATTGCAGCTTTTGGCAAGTCACTGGTTTTGTAGCTCACTGATGCTGGGTGGCAGAGGTGTGGGAACTAGAGTCAGGAGCTTGCAGTCCCAGTCCCAGAGGTCTGTGCCCTCAGCCATCGTGGCTCTGTGCTCAGCCATATCTATACCAGATGGGAGGCCCCAGACCCCTTACGGGCTGGTGAATTTACTTCTCAGTAGGTGTTTAATAAAGCTTCCCTCCCTCCCATTCTTTCTTTTTTTCATCCTGGGGAGGGTGACTGTGCCTTGGGTGGAGTTGTGTGGACATGTAGGAATCAGTGTCTCTGTTCTAATTTTGGGAGTGTTTTGTGCTAACACCCAGGGCATCTGTAGGATCCTCTGAGGAGAAGGAAAGAAAGAAGGAGGGAGGGAAGAAAGAAGGATGAAAGGAGGAAAGGAAGGAGGGAAGGAGAGAAGGCAGGCAGGCCTGATCTGGAAAAATTGTGTTGACAAATGGAGCACTTGATTTGGCCACTTGGGAGACTGACTTACAGGTGAAAATGATGTTCATTTTGTTCCAGAGTCGCCTTCCTCTTTTGAAATACAATGATTCATCACTTGCCAACAGGGACACCTTCTGAGAAATGTACTGTTGGGCTATTTCATTGTTGTCCAGACATCACCGAGTGCACTTACACAAACCTTGGTGGCATAGCCTGCCTTGCTCACAAACATGGACAGCACAGGACTGTACTGAATACTTTGGGTGACCTGAACACAGGGACAAGTATCTACATATCAGAACATGGAAAAGGTACAATCAAAGTACAGTATAAAAGATAAAAAGTGCGCCACCCGTGTAGTGCACTGACTGCGAATGGAACTTGCAGGACCGGAAGTCTGCAAGTCTGACTCTGGGTGAGTCATCACGCGAGTGGGGAGTGCCTGTGGAGCCCTTGAACATGACTGTGCACTGCGGTAGACTTTAGAAACACTGCACACTGAGGCTACGCGAATTCATTTAAAAAATATTCTGTTCACAAGAGTGGATTAACCTGAGCTTACTGTAACTTTTTTCTTTATAAACTTTTAATTTTTTTACTCCTTTCTAATAATAGCTTACAGCACAAATACATGGTACAGACATTCGAAAATACTTTCCTTCTGTATGTCCTTCTTCTGTAAGATCTTTTTCTATCTATTTTTTTAATACTTAAAAAATTTTTGTTGCTAACTAAGACACAACACACATATCAGCTTAGGCCTACACGGGGTCAGGATCATCAGTATCACTGTTGTCCCCTCCACGTCCTGCCCCACTGGAGGGTCTTCAGGGGCAACCACAGGCATGGAGCTTCAACTCCTGTGATAACAAGGCCTCTCGAATACTTCCTGAAGGCCCTGCCTGGGGCTGCTTTACACTTGACTTTCTCTTTTAAAAAGGGAGAGTACATTAGTGATAAAAAGCATAGTGTAGCAAATACACAAACCAGCAATGTAGTCATTTCTTACCATATTAAGTATTTAGTACTGTCCATAAATGTGCATGCTAGACTTCTTTTTTTTTTTTTTGAGACGGAGCCTCAAGCTATCCCCCTGGGTAGAGTGCCATGGCATCACAGCTCATAGCAACCTCCAACTCCTGGGCTCAAGCGAGTCTCCTGCCTCCGCCTCCCAAGTAGCTGGGACCACAG